>JABFPN010002793.1:0-20628 GCA_022817305.1 Leptoteleia sp. ZL-2020 | reverse complement strand
ATAATAAAAATGGAAAATTATTAAGTTTTGTTTAAATTAATATAATTGGATATTAAAAAGGTGATATTAAATAAATGATTATCAAGCAATTAAATTTTTGAGTTTAGTTCTTTCACAATTTTTACATTAGCAAAAAACCAGAAACTACATTTTATCTAAGTATAGCCAGCCAGTATTTTTGAAAATTCTGGATTTAGTTTTTGGCCAGTTACTGGACAGTTCTGGTTAGAAACTTGCTAGTGCCAGGGAAGTTTTTCTGGCTAGAAACTAGGTAAACAATGCGTGACGATGCTGGCTAGTAACTGGTTAGTTTTTCATGCTAGTAACTGGGCAGAGACCAGTAAAATCTGGCCAGTTCCAAGCATAAAACTAGGCCAAATTTTTACTTGGGTACTTGATTGATATATAGTAATAATTGATATAATATACTAGCCATATATGAATTCAGTAATTTTTTCATATTGAAATCAATTATTACCATATGTTAACCATATATGACTATACATGATCGATATATGGCAATAATTGATATAATATTCTGATTGATATATATTTATATCATGTATTTTATCAATAGTTATATATGGCCGACCATGTATAATCATATATCAACCATATATGAATTAAAAAAAAACATATGGCCATATATTTCATTATTAATAAGGTTATAAATCACAGATATTTTAAACAAAGTTTTTTCTTGGTAAATTCATCATGTTTCACGACGAATTCCGAAACACGTCCTTTGAAATCCATTTAAAAATTTCCAAATACAATAACGATAAACAGGAAGTTAATTTATTATTCTGATAACAGTGTACACGGTTTTCGAAAGCGAAACTGGCTCACTCACAAAAAAAAGAATGTTTGCCATTGTAAAAGAATTGTTTGTAATTTATCTTTCTAATTAATTTTAAAATAATAATTAAAAACTTTTTAAGACAACATTAATTGTTTTGTTAAAGTGTATATATTAAATTTATGTTGAAATTAATGAAAATAATGCTTTCATAGCACAACTGATCTAAAATTTATTATAAACGGTAACTTAAAAATCTGCGTTACCAACAGCGCCATAATGTTGTTATTTTTTGGCTAGTAACAAGGTCACTGCGTTGCGTTCGATGTTTATTATATGCGCGCGTTTATGTTTACAAATTGTGCATCTCTACGTTTCTTTTCGGGCGGAACTTTTTCACTCGCAGTGTCGACTGAAATGTCTATTTTCTCGTGATTAATAATTAAAACAAATCTAAAATGTCGAAATCAATTAATCGCATGAGATTGCATTTACAAGTCAAAGGTTTTAATTACATAAAGAAAAAGAGAAAGAGGTAAGTTTTTGAACCTCCTATTTTTATTTATTTATTTACTTTTCCAAACGCGCCGTTATTAATAAATGATACAAAAAATCACGAGAGAGTGACGGAAGACGAAGTTGTTGATATTTCATAAAAAAAAACCCATTCACATTTTTTTTAAAGACGTGAGATTTTTTCACGTTGGAACGCTTGTAATAATATTTATTATCGGCGCTTAAGTATTGACAAATATAATGATGTATACTTCTAACTTTCTTTTAAAAATGACTTATACTGATTTTGATAAGTTTTCGTAACGTTCATAAAAGTGTGCGGTGGGAAAAAAGTGAAAAGGTTGATTAAAAAGCATACGAAATATGCTTTTATTAACATAAATTATCGTACCGAGAAATTATTATATATTTGCAAAAGATTAATATTGAATTGTACTTGAAAAGTACTACAAACTTTAATAACTTAAATGGATCTTATCAAATGTGAATAAAAATGAGAAATTATTTAAAAAATTCGGTTTAGTTTATTAACAACTTATAGAAGAAATAGTTTTAATTAATAAATTTAAAAAAAATGTTTTTTAATTATCATCTTTATTATTTTTAATAGAAAAATTCCACTGTTTGGTGATATCCCCAAAAAACTGTTAGGAAAAAGTTTTAAATTTTACTATTACTTTTTTTTTAGCATAACTAAATGAAATAATCAAGTGAGATTGTTTTTCAATTGCTGCAGTTATTATTTGGAACTAATAATCTGGAATAATATAACCTATAAGACGTGTCCTCAAATTAATATAAAAAGTTGTAAGTTTTACTATTTTATTTCTATTTTATTTTATAGGGATGATCCATGTGTATTCCACATTTTTCACGTGTTATTCCCTTACATAACAGGTGTTTGTCTATGAGTTTTCACATGTTATCCACAAGTATTACTCATGACCTTCTTATATGGGTAGTTAAGGAAAATTATACTATCTATAAAGTGTAAGAAAATGTCAAGAAAAATATATGAAAAATTAGCGCATGTATTGCATTACCTTATATAAACATGTACTTTTCTCCTATATTAGTTTTTGACATTTTTTTATCCTTTACGTATAATGTTAAATTTGTCAGCTATGTCTATATATGGTACATATATGTTTTAACATTTTCATATACGTTTATATTACTTTTTTTTCTTATACGTCCATATATAAAATTGTTAAAACATATATAAACCATTTGTTTCATTTTTATTAAGGAATTTCATGTTTTTCCCTAATAATATAATTCTAATACAGAATATTTGTATCTTAAAAACCACCTACACTACTCAGGGTTAAAGAAAGACATTTCCAAAAATCTAAAAAAAATTATACACCTTGGTATTAATCTATATATTTGAAGTATTGCAAAACAGTTAAAATCAACACAGTAAACCAGAAATAATTAATTATACATATAAAAACATTTAAATTCTACTTGGGTATGCTTCATTTTAGTAATTTCTTTTATCCAAATAAATTTTATATTCACAAAAAAAAGATGGTAAAATGATAGATAAGTTATAAATATAAATGTTAATGTATGTGAAAAATGTATCGGTTTTAATAAAATCTAAACTAATTTAAATGAATGTAAATCGCCCGTGTTAAACATTTAATGTCAATTATCAGTCTAAAATAATCATTGACCTACTGTCGAAGTCAAAATTATTTAGATCCTCGTTACTGCTATTTAAAAAAAAAAAGTTGGCATATATAATCAATGATTTAACATTGAACTATTTGCAAAATTTTAATTAAATGTACATTTTAATGTTCAATTTAATCCTTGTTAATTGAAGTTTCTATACCTGGAAGAAGCTTTATTTTTTGCTGTTTGTTGTTTACTGTTTTAGAGTAGTATTGGTAATTAAAATTTGATGATATGAATGTTAAATTCAGTTTAAATCATCTTTAAGGAATTTATTTGTTTCATGACGATAATTTTGTTGATTTGTTAGATTATCATAGTAAAAATGAAACATATATGATCCATATATGGTTCATATGTATTTTAACAATTTCATGTAAGGAAATAAAAATTCATGTATGGACATTATATCATATAATTTTTAATATAAGAAAAATAATAAAACCGTATATGGCTAGATTATTATATCAATTACTACCATATATGAATTATGAAAAAAAAACATATCCATATATGTTTCATTTTTTCTACCATACAGTTAATAAATCACCATCGTACAATTCAATATATAATTTATTTATTATAATTTACAAAAATGTAGGTACAAAAAAAAATGACTCAAAATTTCGTACATCCAAATTCCCAAGAGAAACCGTCATTTCCCTCGTGACAGATATGCAAAAACTCGTGTATTTTTCCTCCGTCGAAATTGTTCATTTCCCAGAAACGCACAATCTCGATCTCAAATTGTTTGTCCGAACCCCGGACGAGAATTAATCAAAGTGACGAGCGAGACAAACGAGAAAAGTGGAAAAGGAAGGGGGGGGAAGAAAAAAAGGTGCTTAATTTGTGGAGCCGAAATTATTAGCAATGTAAAATCGCGTGCTCGCGTTAGGGCCCCGTAACCGAGGTAAGACTAGGTCCCAACCGAAGGGAAGGGGGCAGAAATGATTTCTATATAAGTAATGGTGACGGTGGCCGTCTTTCCATAAGCTATCAGTGACTAAAAGACGGTTCATCGAGCATCGACATCCTCGAAATATATAATACTTTAAAGGTGAGTGTCGTTCCTGAAATGAAAAAGAAAAAAAAAATAGAAAAAGAAAAAAAAAAGAATTGTTACCGGATTATCAATAACGTGGATCGTCGCCTTAAAGTTGGAACCTTGTTCTTTTTTCGTCCAAGTTATATTAGCATTGAAATATTAAAATAATCCCGTACATTTGTTAGTTTTGTTAGTTTCGTTAGTTTCGTTAGTTTCGTTAGTCACGTAAATTTTTGTGCGGAGTTTACGAGTGCTTCTCTTGTGCTTCTGTGCTACCCGTTGAACAGTGTCCTCCTCGTTTGACCGACGGGATTATTTCTAACAATTTGTTTTTATTTGGTGTGCCGGATCTACGATGAAAATTAATTTTCAAAGCAGTTAATAACAAAAATCGTGATATCTACCAAGTATTCAACAAAATTGTACAATTATAAAAATACTAAAATCAATATATATAAACAATTTAACTTTTACTTCATTCGCTAAATATCATTTTACATACAATCCAATTTTTGTTGACATTAAAAAATATTACTCAATATTTAAGTCATGTTCCAAAATTGACTGGCAGTAATGTTCGTCCTCTTCTGGCTCATTAAAATTTATATATTTGTCTCACTAACGCAGTCAATTTTGTAATATACCCTTCGATTTTAATAACTTATTATTAACCAAAATGTTTAAAGTTACGATTTTTTTCAATTAAATTTTCAAGTATTATTTTAACGGAGAATTGTTGCGATCCGTTTTATGCACCGTAAGAGTAACGAAAGAAACCTCTCGGCACGTAAAGAACGGTATGGTGAAAACTGTTAATATTTGATTTGCAGATGATGTTGGGGCCGTTGGCTATTGTCGCGACGATCTTCGTGGCAGTCGCACAAGCCGAACCGGCAATTAGCGAAGCTCGACCTCACAGTAACAGACCAGGGAGATTTCTATCGCTGCCTGTTCCACAAAAATGTGCCAATAGTAAGTAAACCACCTTATAATACTACAAAAATGAAATTGGGACTCGAGTATGAAAAGTTTTCAACATAAATGAATTGAAAGAAAATTTATGTTTTGATTTTTAAACGGGCAAAGAGATATTTAAAATGAAAGTAGAAACAATAATATGCATTGTTATTGTTTTTGTTATGTTAACTTGACCTTTCGCGTGTTATCAAACAATGCTTGTTTATGGTTTTGATTTCAAAAACGTTTTCAAGGTACAAAAAGTAAACAAACGTTGTTTCTGTTTTGTATTTACATCCATTCTTATGTTCTTTGGATGTAAATAAACAATATTATTGCTTTTATTTCATTAATTTGACCTTTGAAATATTTATAACATTGTTTTTTATTTTTTGAATTGTATAAACGTTTCATTCTTCAGCCCAATTTAATATTGTTTAAAGAATTAAGGAAATTGATATACAATGAAATATTAGAAATGGTATTAATTGTAAACAAACTCATGTTCTTTGGACGTAAATAAACAAGGATCTTCCAGTTAACAAACTTGATCATTTTTCAATCAATTATAATTGTTCATCGTAATAGTTAAAGTGATTAGGGACCGGGTATTAAAGATTTTTCCGAGGTCGACGTAAAAAATTGAAGGAAGATCTATTTCACAAGGCCGAAAACACTTGAACAATGTTGCCCGGCAAAAAAGAAAGACATAATAAAAGTTGACTTCGTCAGTTCTTCTTTCAAAAAGGAAAATGGAACTTTTTTAATATTGTCCATATACAAAAATCAATGTTTGTAAGTATTTGGAAGGTCAAATTAAAGGAACAAAAACAATAATATTGTTTGTTTACGTCCAAAGGACATCAAAATATTGTCTATATACAAAATAAATGTTTGTAACTATTTGGAAGGTCAAATTAAAGGGACAAAAACAACAATATTGTTTGTTTACTTCCAAAGGACATAGGAATGGATGCAAATACAAAACAACAACAAAGTTTGTTGATATTTTGTATGTTGAAAAGCATATTAAAAGTCGAAATTTGTTGCGCAACGAAATGAACTCTTGTCAAAAAATCGATTCGTGAAATTATAATTTCACGAAGCTTTGTGTCATCGGGTGTTTAAGATCCAGGCAATTCTAGACACGAAACGGCAAACTTCGAGCCGTTACACCATTCTTTAGTTCACGAACAAGTTATACCAAGTCGACTATTAACACGAATTATGTCCCCCCGTTACGACGTATGTAAAATAACTGATAAAGTATTCGAAAATTGCCACATACCGTGGCCAAATATTTTTTCTTTTTTTTTTTTTGCACAATCAATTTTTTTGGCCTTTTTTCTTCTTATTTTTTTTATTATATAATCGGCAAAATATGTTAAAGGATGATCATATGTTGAAACTATAAAGCATTTTGCCCCAGAGCGTTCGCAAAAACCGCGCCTGATAAATTAACGCGGGTTAATTGGAGTTGGGATGGAAAGATGCGCGATTAATATGCAAGTGTCATTATTTAAATCAAATCGAACCTTTCTTCAATTTAGACACCTCGCGTCGTAAGAATATTGATAGGAATATTATATCATCTTTGCGACTTTTTATTATTTACATTCAATTTCAATTCTTTTCTCTTTTTTTATTATATCTATTATTTTTATTACTTTCCATTTTAATTACTTTTTGTTTCTTTTTGTCGAATTCCTCAAGATCTAGAGATTTTTGTATACTTTCAACCCCATGAATACAATAAAAATTTTTTCCACCTTTTTTTTCTTTAATTTTTACTTCAGCTTTGGACATATGTGTTTTTGCTTCATTCTTATATGGCCATATACGGTCATATATGACTGATGTATGGTAATAATCATATATATTATATGTGATTCATCATCAACATTCGTCCTCATCGTATGTGTGACCATTGTGGTTGACCATATGGTATATGACCATATATGGCCTATATATAGTTGACATATGGTAATAATTGATTTCAATATATCATATGTATATTTTATATCGGTCATGCATATCCAAATGTTTTTACAACATCATATAAGGACATATACATCGATATATGGCCGTATATGAAGTTGTTAAAACATATATGTCCATATATGAGGTAGTTCAAACATATATGTCCGTATATGAAGTTGTAAAAACGTATTTGGATATACATGACCGATATAAAATATACGTATGATATATTAAAATCAATTATTACCATATGTCAACTATATATGACCCATATATGGTCATATACCATATGGTCAACCACAATGATCAAACATACGTGTCCATATATGAATTTATTTTCTTATATGAAATTGTTTAAACTTACATGGACCATATATATACCATATATATTTTATTTTTACTTAGTTTAAGATAGGAAAATTTTCAATTTTATCAAGTGCAGTAATTTTTATTACATCTTTTCTCTCCTCGTGCAATAATTGCATTCCCCCCCCCTCCCCCGCTTTAACTTTATCGTCGCCATATCCACAATATTATTATCGATCTTAACGCAACATTCAATTTAATTTTATTAGCGCGCAAGTTTCCGATTGGTTATATCACGTCTTACGCGCGTCCTTAAATATTATAATTTTCACATTAAAAAGCATCCGCCGAGGTACTATTCACTTTTTTCAAACGTCCGCTCAAATTGCTTTTACCAATTACTGGCGCCGTCGCATCGCCAACTCGTCGCAGAAAAGTCAATAAATTTAAACGCGCTTATTCGGCCGCGCGATTGATTGAATATTTTAATTGAATGTACAACAAACGCCGTATCGCGGAATTCAATCATTCATAATTCCGCGGAAAGAAGTTTGGCGCGTTGCGCAATTTTGCCGGTCGAAAATTAAGACAAGTCAGTTTTATAGTGAATTTCCATATTGGACGTTTCTCACGCGATCTAACATAAATACACTTCCCAAACTTTCTTCGTATCACACGTATGTGGTACTTTCTCGGTCGTCATGTTCCACAGTGAAAGGATAGGGCTAACGAGAGGAAAAAAAAGAAAAGGAAAAAAAAAAGAGTCTCGAGCATCAAGGCTTAAAAAACACGGGTGAAAACGAGTTGTTTATGAATTTTTCTTGCGCGCGCATTTTGCGATACTTTAAGTACCCAAAAAATGGCTGATTATTGGTAATAAAAGAAAACTAGTTCTAACTAGTTTTAAGAGGAAAGATTTAAAAAGCTGTAGTTTTCATGTAGGTGAAATACAGTTAAAAACAGTAATTTTTTATTTTATACCCTAGTAAAAATGAGATATATATGGTCCATATATGGTCCACATATGTTTTAACAATTTTAACAAAAAAACAATAAAAAAAAATGTTTATATACTTTTTGTTCAAATAAATTTTTGTATGGACATATATGTTTTTCTTTAATCCATATATGGTCGATATATAGTGGATATTGATATAGTATTCTAGTCATATATGTATTTAATAATTCCCTTATATGTAAATCAATAATTGCCATATATGCTGTCAATAATTGCCTTACATGGAAATCCAGTATTGCCATACTTCGATCATATACGGCAAAAAATTGTTAAAACCATATATGGACCATACATGTTTCATTTTTACTGAGATATTTTTCTTAGTTTGAACTTTTTTGCAAAATATTAAGGAGTTTCAATTTTTATTCCAAGTTTTTTTAGGAGCATTTTGGAAAATTACTCGGGATAATTTTTTTTTTTTTTCATTCGCCCGGAGAGAGAAAGAGAGCAATCATTAATTATTTATCGCGAAAATGTAATGAACGTGGAATGTAATGACCGCGACTACTTCCCTAATCATTAAACAAACGTTAAAATCGTAATTCCAAATGCCATTAATGTTTCATGTTGAGTGTGTGTGGCGTCTGCTTTGACCTATACACGCTGCTTTAATGGGAGTTTGTTCTCACGGGCTTTTAACTATTAGGTAATCTATAAATTGTTGTCAATAATGGCAACAAATTAGTTATTAATCTGAAAGAAAGAAAAAAAGACACGTCCAAAGATCTCATTGATTTGTCAATATATGTTTTGCGAAACTTTTTTTTAAAGCGCTTCATCGGTTGAAATTGTTATAACCGTGCAAAAGTTGTAATCGTAATGCTCGAGTTTCTGTAAATTACAATGAGTAGTATTTTTATAAAAAATTTACCAATATTCAATGGAAATTTGTTATAATTGTTGCCATTTATAAACTGAATGCAATTGAATAATTATTTATGTTATTGAATATTGATAACGTACACAGTAAAAATGAAACATTGGTCCATATATGGTCCATATATGTATTAACAATTTTCATATAAGAAAATAAAAAAAAATCATAAAAGAACATATATTTTTTTAAATTCATTTTCTCTTACTATTCACTATTCTAGTAAAAATGAAACATATATGGTTCATATATGTCTTAACAATTTCATATCTGGACATATATGTTTTTCCTTAAACCATATATGGTCGATATATAGCAATAATTGACATAATATTCTAGCCATATATGGTTTCAATAATTTCCTTATATGGAAATCAATCATTACCATATATCAACTATATATGGTTATATTTTAATTAAGAAAAATCATATATGTTTCTTCTTCCAATTTCATTGAATACGTAGTAAATTTTTGTAGAAAACATTTCCCTCAATTTATTATGCATTCACACTTGTCAGTGACATCACATTTACACGTTTAATATTGTTAATTTATATTATTTAATTCCATAGTATGGGAGTAATAAACAGGAAAAAATAAAATACATTACGACGGTTGTCGGTTGTTAATGACATTTATAATTTTACAAACCTTTTTTTTTAACGCATTACAAAAAGTTACATTATAACTTGCGGAGTCATAAGAAAGAATCTTACTCTCGTATTTACTGTTTTTCTCAGTAAGTTTGGAACATTGCGTAGCAATATAAAGCCCCGCTAGGATGAATAGTAAAATTTCTCGAGAACACATTCCGATATGAATGGCAGTAAAATTTGTCATTATTCACGTTGATTAAACTTGAATCATGTCCTTAACATACTTTGAAAAAAAAAAGTAAAATTGTCTGATGTGTTTATGTAAATTAGTATTAAAAAAAAATTTAACTTTCCATTTTATTAAACGCTATTCTTTTTTTTATATAAAATAAAAAGTAGAAATATTGTATTGAATGTCAATCTTCTTATATGATGTAGAATTTTTGTTCTTCAAACATTCCTCCAAAGTAATTTCACTGAAGCTAATTTTGAGGTGAACTTTTTTAAATATTTTATCAGTAATAGTAAAACTGAAACATACGTGGTCCATATATGTTTTAACTTTATATAAGTAAATAAAAAATTCTTATAGGGATATACATATTTTTCCTTAATACATATATGGCCATATATGGATTAAGGAAAAACATATATGTTCATATATGAAATTGTTAAAACATGGACCATATATGTTTCATTTTTACTAGGTTCGTATCATTATTTAAATAAAATCAATTAAACAAATGAATTCGCTTGTTATATTTTGTTTAAATTAATTTTTGGATAAGTAAATTTCGTCAAAAGTGGAACGAGAGACATATTTCCTGTCGTACGTTCTTATAATTAAAAAAAAGAGTTAAGTTGTGAAACAAAAAAAAAGTTGCACCTCATCGCACGAATAACAATGCGAACGAGTTCCTGATTTAAATTTTAAATACCTCGAGTTGGTTCTCTTGAAAAAAAAAGAAGGTACCATTTCTTAACGAGCAATTAAAAAATAGATTAATAATCAATTAATCACAGTTTTTAAATGTTAAATTTATGGTTTTCGATTCAAGCTTAAATGTCATTAACTTATTCAACTTTTTTGATTAACTGCCTTATTGATTTTTTTATCTGTTACAAAAAGTGCGGAATGATCTTTTGAAATGATGAGCATTGAATCAAAAAAAAAAATTACTTCATTATTTTACAGAATGTTAAAGTAAAAATCATTTTTTATCCTTCGAATAAATTTGTCTATAAATAACATTTTTCAGTACTATATTTGGTAGGAACAAAAAATTATACGTGTAAACCCCCCCCCCCCCCAACCTTCACCCTTATAAAATATTTACATTTATTTATTAAATCAGTTTTACTACTCCAAAAAAAAAAGTTGAAATGATAATTTGTACGAGATTTGAAAAATTGTCTCAAACATATTTATCTTCAGGGTTGAACGATTATAAACAGCGAAGACAGAGAAATGGAATGTAAATGAGCGCGTCATTTAAAATATGCGAAATTGAATCATTTCCATCGTGTGATAAATTTTAAATATTTGAATATGTATTAGAAAAGACACGAGGCGTTTTTATTTGCGTATACATATTCACGAGGCTGCCAAAAAATTCACCGAATGATTTACGCGAATCCCCTCCCCCCCAATTTCATTTTAAATCCCACAAATAGATATATACACGGGAAAAAAAGTATTCGCTTCGGTAGGTAAATGAGTTTATCTAGCAATTTTTAACTAATTTAGTAAGAACTTATTCTATTTGCAGAAGGACCTAGATATGAAATCGAGTAAAATGAATATTTAAACGTTAAATAAACTGTATGGCTGATTTAACTGTATTCTTATCCTATGGGGACTCAACATAACCTCAATATGTCAAGGAAAACTACTTGGATTTCACTGTGTTTTGGATTAGATCAATTTGTATGGCTGATTCATTGATACAGTGTATTGATACAGTGTATGTCAATTGAATCAACTAGCTAAATTAGTTTTCATAATTTCGACTCCCATAAATTTGTTTACCTACGATAATTATAATCTAAATAGAAATTTAGTAGTGCACTTTTCCAATTCTTCGAGTTCTTTAAAAAATTACGATTAATCGCCGTGACCTTTACGTGGATTTATATATATTATAAAACGCGACAATTAAACACTGCGAACGCGCAACACAAACGCGCGATTATACCTACAAATAAAATTATAAATTACTCAGTAATGTAGAAAGAATAGAGAAATTAGCGCTACATTATGTTGCTCGTATTTTATGGTGGCAATTAATGTTTATTCCGTCTTTAGCTGGCAAAGCGGTTTGCTCACTTTTCATTAACATTTGTGCAACCGCGGAGCCAAGTGAGGAGTACAATTTTACAGACAGAGAAATTTATGACTAGTCGCTAGCCTAATAAAAATGAAACTTATATGGTTCATATATGTATTAACAATGTCATATATGGACATGTATGTTTTAACAATTTCATACACAGACATACATATTTTTCCTTAATCGATATATGACAATAATTGATACCTTATATTAGTCAAATCTTAAATTGATACAATATATGTACTGGTGCCTAGGGTAACGGGTTCTATTCCTCAATAAGGACATTTTTGTAAATATTTTTTTTATAAATACAAGAAATACTGTACACACACACACATATATCCCCCCTGAGTTATAAAATATAGCATCAGCTACCAATAAATTCTTCTCGCCACACTTTAATCGGGCAATAATTTACGTTTAATTAAGTGAACAATTTTCGCTTTAACCGCGGCTATTTGCAAAGCGGTAATTGGTGATATTAACGATGAACGATTGAAGGAATGTAAATTTCGATTCGCTGATTTCTTTCAATAAATATCAGTCCTTGTAACAACGCCGTGCGATGCCCGCAACCGTGAAGATACACATTTACATGCACCATTATCTCATCGTACATATATTTTTAGATATCAGATATATATCTGACGCAGGTGCAGTAACAATGTGTGATGTTCAAATTGTTGAAGAACAACGGCAGGGAGTTGCGACCTCGCGCGCTAATGTGTCGGTAGAATCTCAAAATGAGTGTATTTGTATGGTATTTAATAACGTGAGAGTTAATTCTGAGCGTTTGAACCGTGGGAGTCGGTTGCTTTTGCTATTGCAATCTAGGAACGATGTTGTTGTAACTCGCAGGGATATACGGATACAATGAAAAGAGCATTGTACCTTTGCAAAATTCATTCTGAACTATTGAATAACGCGAAAAAAGATAAGAAAAAGAAAACAGTACCAGTGATAAATATATTCCACCACTTTAGATTTATACACTTTTATTTTCTGAATGGTGATAATTTTTATATCAATTTAAGAAATATAAATAACTTTAGAGCTCCTATTTAGAGAATAGGAAACTTATTCTTGAAAAAAAGTAGCAAGGAGAAAAATAATGAGAGATAGCATCAAGTTGAACGCACCCGAGGATGTAACTATTACACGGTTGCGTTCAACTTCAGACTATTTATTTCTTTTCATGCTACTTTAGCGCCCTCGATCTGGTGTAATAAAAAATATTTATCTCATAACCTCTTTTAACCTGTATCTTGATTATAACAAAGAGATGCCATTTATTATTTCCATTTTCAGATATAATATAATTTTCATCTCACAATTTTTTCTCTCTCTTTTTTATCAATAAATTTTCTCTCACCGTACCTATATCCACTTATTGAAAATCGAACCGATCGAATCCGAGGATAACTTTGCATAGCCGTTGATTCTAAAATGATGCATGAATAAAAAATGGCAAGGATGCCTCGCGCGCGCACCGAGAGACAAACGAGAGACGGTAGTTATCTTAGGTACTTTGCGAACGCGGTTGCCGGGGGTGTTGGTTTGGGATCGTCAATTTATATTTATCGATTGGTACAACACGTGTCATCGCAGCCTTAGACTATTGAGCAACGAGAGCTCGGCAATTTACGGCCGTTTATTGTATTTAAGTAACGGCTTGAATATGGATATGCGATAATAACGACGTTACGTTCCGCGAAGTATCTATTATGTATCATCGCGGGATATGTAACAACCGATCGATTATAACATCGGTCGGGTTACGTAAAGTCAGGCGGCGCGCACTATGTTTAAACGCAAATTATGTTGGCATCAACAAAGAAAGTCCAGAAATCTTTGAACTTGCGTTCGTAAAGCGCGCGCGACCTCGACTCATCGTTACGCGCCGGTTTGCGCACGCGCCTTTGACAAAGCGGTACAAGTGCGCGCGCGAATCATTGTTGGCCTGGCCGCAATGATGCGCGATGCCCGGATAAATAGGCCGATGACGCATTGCGATCTTTAGAATGTCATCGGTTAAATATTTACGAAAAAATTTAATGCGAACTTGAATGAACGATTTCTTATTCATCGCTTCGGGGAATGTTACTTTTCAATCGATATCCCTTGTAAAGTCAAATTTACAACGCCAATGTTTTCCTGCGCGATTGTTTCTTTCCTTTCTTTCTGTCCTTGTTTTTTGTTGATATTTAGCCGTTTACAGGGGGCACTAAGTATAAGTGAAGAATATAATTATAAAAGACTGATATTTAATTTTGTTCTGTATGCGGTCCATATATGTTTTAACAATTTCATATAAAAAATACAAAATCATACATGGACGTGTTTTTTTCTTAATCCATATATGGTCGATATATAACAATTGATATAATATTCTTGCCATGTGTGCTTTCAATAATTTCATTATAATGAAATCCATTATTACTATATATCAACCATATATGGCCATATATGACTATATATGGTCGATATATGACAATTGATATAATATTCTTGCCATGTATGCTTTCAATAATTTCCTCATAATGAAATCCATTATTATTATACATCAACCATATATGGCCATATATGACCATATATGGTCGATATATGGCACTTATTGATATAATATTCTTGCCATGTGTGCTTTCAATAAAATCATTATAATGAAATCCATTATTACTATATATCAACCATATATGGCCATATATGACCATATATGGTCGATATATGACAATTGATATAATATTCTTGTCATGTATGCTTTCAATAATTTCCTCATAATGAAATCAATTATTATTATATATCAACCATATATGGCCATATATGACCATATATGGTCGATATATGGCACTTATTGATATAATATTCTGGCCATATATGCTTTCAAAAATTTCCTTACATTGAAATTAATTATTATCATATATCAGTCATATATTGGCCATATATGTCCATATAAGTTTCATTTTTACTAGAGAACTTGTTAAAAATAAAATATATTGACAAATTGATATCTATCACGTTATCAATTTTATCAATTAAACCTTTTTAGAAGTTAAAGCCACGTTAATTATATAATTAAAAGAGGACAATTTAAAATAATGTCGATAATAAAACAAACGTATTGGATTCTATAAGTTTATTAATTTTTTTTAAAGCAAAGTATTGTTACGGTATTGAAGAGTAACACGTTTTCACATGTAAGACAAAATTAAAAATAAAACACTTTATTTTCTTCGCGTTTTTGAACACATAAAAGGCTAGTTAAAGTAAACGAAAACAATAACAAACATTGTTATGCCTTTCGCTCATTGTCGAACAAGTCTTGTTTACGTTTTTAATATGACAAACATTTCATTCTTCAATTCGACGATGTTAAAAAAGAATCACTTTATTTTCGTCGCATTTATAAACACGCAAAAGGCCGTTTAAGGTAAACGAAAACAATAACAAACATAGTTATGCCTTTCGCACATTGTCGAACAAACTCTGTTTACGTTTTTAATGTGAAAAACGTTTCGTTCTTCAATTCCACGGTATTATTGATTTAAAAAAAATTTATACTTTGACCATGCCGTTATATAATTAATGTCAAAAGTGGTTCTTGTGTGCTGATATTGGTGAAAATTGAATTCCTCGTTGGTAAGTGGTTTGAAGATTTCAGAGAGAACGACCCATTTTATAAACTGGAACACTGAGAAAAAAATCCCATACTTCTCGCAACCGAAATGTCTTTCAATTGCATTGCGATACGCTATGATTTTTCATTACCGTAATCAACTCTGTTTCTTTTTTTTTATTTTTAAATATAGAAATTTAACTTGAACGTCAAATTCCTTTGTTTCAGTTAACTCGGCTCGGATAATTAAAACTATTAAATTATTAGTCGATTACAAAATCAATTTGCTGAATACCGCTAAAACATTTATTAGCCAGTGTTATTATTTTAAGCAATTATCCGTTTAGATGGTAGGTTTGACCTAATATTTTTTTTCCTCTTCAAAATTTATTATTCGGCGAAATAACGACTCGAATTTACTTCTGACGCGCTGATTGCTCTTTAGCCAACATTTGAAAATAAAATTTAATAATCAAGCCGTTACGAAAATCGATTGAAAGAAAAAAAAAACAGAACCCGACATATTTTTTAATACTCGAGATGATTGAGAATAAATTTGAAATATTAAATATTTGAGAATTGACGTTTTCACTTCTCCATTCAAGGTCACGTGTTAATTTATTAATTTTAATTTGTATTGATGGGGTTATGCGTATATTGTAACCTCGGCATTGGAGTTTCATAATTTATGATATAATCATTTTCATAAAAATTGTTTCTTATTTCGTCTAATACAAGTTTTTATGGTCCATACGTTTTAATAGTTTTGTATAAGATGATAAAAAATTCATGTATGGATATATGTTTTTTCTTATGAAATTGTTAAAACATATATGCCCATATATGAAGTTGTTAAAACATGTATGTCCATATATAAAGTTGTTAAAACATGTCTTTATATGAATTTGTTGAAACATATATGTCCATATATGAAATTGTTGAAACATATATGTCCACATATGAAATTGATGAAACATATATGTCTATATATGGACATAATTCTTAATAATTACCATATATTGAAATCAATTATTACCATATATCAACCTTATATAAATTAAAAAATATATATATCCATATATGTTTCATTTTTACTAGAGATATTAATAAAATATTGGATACACAATATAAAAGAAGCAATACAATAAATAATTACTACTGATGTAAGTGAATTAAAGATACATCAGAAAAATGAATGCTTTTACTAATAGTATTATTAAAACTTCAGTATTATATTACATGGTTTACTATAGTTTAGCAGTAATTAATGTTATTAAATAGTTTTAAATAATTCCTTAAAAGTGTTAACTATTAGTATATATTTATTATTGCATAATTCCCATTAAATCTCTTCTAATTTTTCACTTAATTTGCATACACTTAAAGTTCACTTCGTCCGTTTAATTTGAATAAAGACAACAATACGATTATGATGGAGAAAGAGGAGAAGAAAAAATTGGTCTGTACGATGTGTGCTCAAAAGTATTTCTCAGCGTGTCGGTCTCTCTCTCTCTTCCTCTCTCTCCCTCTCCCTCTCTGCCCCTCTTCATCTTTCTCTCTCTCGATTGTAACGGGATTACATAATGCATGTGCGAATGAATTCGTGTAACAGTATTAACGAGACAAGACTCCTCGTGTTGGGACAAAGTTGTCGCTGACCAGAGAGGTGTCGTAATAAGTTGGCTCGTACAATTGACGCGATAAGAAGTCTGTACAAAAGGCCGTTGGCTCGTTGCGTCGAGTGGCAAAATGTCAGGCCGCGCTTGTGCAACCTGGCGTTGTTACACGCGCAGCATCGCCGATGCGTTCCTCTAATTATTATTACCGTGAGATCCGCCGTATCATAACAAGTGTCAAGTCAATCATGCGCGCACCTGCGATTCTCCGAACGAGCGGACCAATTGAATTTGTGAATGAAATTCCTCGCGCTGTGATATAACGCAAAATTTTTAATGGCGCGCCATAAATCGTGTTCAAAACTTTATTGTCAATCCTCCGGGTATCTTTTACTTTTCCTCTTGATTCGAACGGGGAAAAGTTTTAGGTCGAGCGTGTTGATCAGCTTGCTTTGAAGCGACGATGAAATAATGAAAATAAAATGTATTGGTGGCCCACAGGGATACCAACATATTTCATTTTCACGGTGAATGAAATATCTCAAGTCGAACAAAAGTAGTTCCCCTCCTCGTCTTTGGCTTGGGTTACTAACTTAAAATCTCCCTTTTTCCTCGTTAAGTAATGTACTATTGTTTGACATTCACTCACCGACGGGATCATCCCTGCATCACTGCTTCTCTGTGGCACTCCACGGTAATGCTAGGAAGCTTATAATGAGAGAAATGGATGGTTAAAAGTATATCTTGTATAGGTGTTCTGAATATTTTGGATAGTAAGCTTTAATATCTGTAAAGATATATAGTGTTGCTATCTAGATAATTTGTCAAACTATCTGATAAAGGAAGATAAAATGATGGAAGGATTCTTTCATGGTAATGAAAATAAGTTGGATGAGTATTGATCTAATATCTGAATGGTCGATTTTGTTATCTTTTTAATTGTGTTGAGTATCTCATTTCCAACTATTTAACTAGATAATCCAGATGATGATTTGGACTATATAATTCTCTCATTCTAATAGCAAAGAATATTTCAAAGTATTTGGGAAATAATTCTCAAAAATATTCTTATATACGTTTTTGGAAATATTTGTAGTATCTTTTTGGAACATTAAAGAATGTAGAAGGATAAAGATAGGTAGAATAAAGATATCTTTTCATTGTTTTATACATAAAAATTGTGAATTCTGAAAAGTTTATTCTATTAAAGTTATTAATATATACTGGAATTTTACATCTCTAAAAATATTCATCGGCCACTCTTATTAATCAATTTTGCAACTTCTTGAAATATCACAATTTACAAACATTTCAAGCACTGTTTGCAAAATCCTGCAATATCTCCACAGAGACGAAGTTATAATTCATGTAATGAAAGTTCATTTCGTATGCTTCAAACTTGTCTTTTCACTTTTTCCAACGGTCATCTTAAAAAGAAATGTTGTAAAACTTTGTAGTGTAAGAGAAAAATGTGAGCAAAAAAAAAAAGAAAAAATAAATTTTATAAATGAATTCCGTTGGAGAGTTACATTTACATCGGCTTATTTATCAGTTTATAGATAAATTTCAATTTATTTGACACAAATATGTGCATAAATATTCATACGCATATATAACTTGTTGTATAAGTTCTGTGATGGTACTCCACCATTCAGTTCTCTGGGATGTTGAATAATAAAGATACAAGATTTCGAACTTAGACTTCAGAGCCAAAGTCGTTGACGTATTATCTTTTATATGCATGCCTGTAATAAAAAAAATATAGTGAATATGAATTATTGAAAGTTTATTAGCATTAAATGAAAATGTTATTGCTTTTTATTTTTTGTTTAAGTCAAATTTGAAACAAAATTCATATTCATACATTTGTTAATGAATGTTAATATAATTTTCCTCGATTTTTAATCCACACTTTTTGATACATTTTTGTTAAAACTATTCAATTAAATTATATTAATAAATTAGAAAATATAAGATACTTTTTTGTCTATTTTTTTGTATCAAATTTCTCTTCTTGTTATTTGGTACATAATCTTTTCCAAACTATAAATTTTTGATGAAAATTATGCTGGTAGAACATTGGGAATCTTTACTCTTTTTTTTTTGCACCCTTAGACTGTGTCAGGTGTCATATTAACAAAGAAATTGATATTTAACGATTATAACTAATGTTTTGAACTCGACTCGTTACTTATAAGCCCGCTGCTGTACTTGATAAACTTTGCGAATGTAAAAAAATAATACATATTTCATGAGAGTTATAACAATTTTCAACAACTTCATCCAGCAAAACTTCATTATCAAAAGCATTTAATCAAGTATAAAAGTTCTCCAAGTATTAATAGCAGTCATACAGTAAATTACATTGCGTTCTCCAATATCACAATATATTTGATTGTATCTATAAAATTACCATGAGATTAAATTAATTTATATGTACAATGAAATTCATATCAATGATTAATTCTATTTTCTTATTATATTTTCACACTCGTATTATGAATATGAATATGAATATGTTAATATTTTATATATGATTCCTTTTTTATTATTTTTATGATTTTTGTTTCCCATTAAGATTTTTTTTTCTTTTGAGTTATTTTTGGTTTTGTAATGTTTTTTGTTTTACTTTTTTTTACAAATTACAAACAAAATGTAATGTTTGTAAAATAAAGTGTAATGCAATATAAAATAAATTAAAAATAAACAAAAATATACACAGAGAAATATCCCTAGTAAAAATGAAACACGTATGGGCCTTATATGGTCCATACATATTTTAATAACTTCATATAAGGAATTAAAAAATTGATATGGACATAATTGGAAAATCAATTTTTACCATTATTCAAATGACAATAATTCTCATGTGTTTGCAATTGAAGTGTGCCAATCTGCTGGAAAGACAAAGTCGTCGAGTTCTCTGAACAAAAAAAAAATGATTCAGATATTAACGCCCTTTCATCTCTCGGTTTCATCGATCGCAATGGTGCAATTATATGCAAATTTGCAAGGGAGGCATGTGTCGAGCCGATTTCAACGCGAAACAATTGAATCAATTTTTATCAATTAAACATTACGTATTTGTATTTCCCTTTTGAGGGCAATCGATTTGAATTAGTGCAACTCGTGAGTCATAAATTTATTCAAGGCCAAAGATTTAGCCGCCATTAATAATGTAAACAGTAATTATGCATGTCACGGCTTTATTTATTGCGTTTCTTAATTGTCAATGAAACGTTGCATCTCCTTTATCTTTATACCCATCTAACGGGGGGGGGGGGGGGGGTA
>JABFPN010002792.1:0-20629 GCA_022817305.1 Leptoteleia sp. ZL-2020 | reverse complement strand
TTTTCTCAATTCTGCTGCATAGTTGACTCAACTTTACATATTTATTGCACGAAGTGAACTGCACTTAGTTGACTCTAAAACCAACTTTATTTTTATAGTTAGGATAACCGAAAATTTCTCTCAGTGTACGAATTTCGAATGATATCGCAGTTACAAAAGATACTCATATTATTATTCAAGATGGCCGAGACTCTTTGGAAACTGCACTGTTGTTCAACTGTAGCTACTATGGTGTAAGCTGTGACTTGCAAAAGCTGTGACACAAGTCTCGCCCACAGATGAATATACAAGAGATTTTTCCGCGCTGGATTGTACACATTGTGTTCGAAACAGTGGTATAATTAGTCCGCTTTCCGAACAAATGTGTTTTCAATTGTCTTTTACAATAGCTGATTTGATTCGAAATGAAATGAGCTATATTTGTTTGCAAATAACCGTTTCAGAATGACAAGAATAATTGAAAACAAATTACGATCCAAAAAGCACAACAATTAATACATCGGCTATATAAATTATTCATTTACACTTATCGTTAAAACGGCTATAAACAATGTGATAACAACTTCAATAACGGAATAATTAAACAATGTTAATAGCTGGACGGAATCACTGTGAACTGAAATATTTCGTCGTAACTAAGGTCTTTATTAAGGAAACAAGTAGTAATAAACGGCGTGTAGTATTCATAAAACTGTTGTGCGAGGGTATAAATCGTCAGCGGTGCTTAAATTGGATAGCGCGTGAGATCAATTTGCAGAAGTACAAAGTGGAAATCTCCTTTCTGGTTGCCTACGCGGGCCAACGAGCCAATAATACGTCGATGGCCGGCATATCCGGTTGTGCCTACGGTAGAGAGCAGCCGGACGTCGGTAAACCCGCTGCACCGGTCGAATTTTTCAACACGACCTACAAAACCGAAAGCCAATCGCTCGGCAGCGTCCGGCGTGCTCGTAAATTACAAAATTGCTGAAATTTCTTCGCCCCAATAGTTCTACACCCCTTTTTTTTTAACTTCTCCGAAACAAGAAAACTGCTGATACCTAAAGTTCATTTTTTTCAACTTTGTTTTCATTTGTAATTTTACGCGGTCGCTCCCGCCCTTTTTATGCTATATTGCGGATTTGTTTCATCGGGATACACATTTTACTGTGTTTCATGCATCGCAGGTATATGCACCGGATACAGCACTTTTTCATATGCATTTTTGAAATTGTGTTCTTCAAGTAAGTCTGATTTACGACTTACTGACGTTTCTAATATTTCACTTTCACTTTCGCACTGTATATTAAAATGTTATTTTCGACAATTTTAGCTTGAAATATGGTCGCAGCCAATGATGATGCAGATCAAAATGTCATTTAATATTTTAAATGCCTTTCGCGATTGATGCGGAAAATGTATATACATTTTTTATAGGGACGTGCAACGATTCATATTTAAAGTGCTGGAATTCGCCTGGTTGCATCAATTTCAAAACAATTCTTGCTTGATAAATATGTAAAAGCAGTAAATGTGAACGATTATGAATTCGTGGCACAAATTGGTTCAGATTATGACAACGGATATGGGGTTATAACGGCGAAAAATTATCGATCATTTTATCTGCAATAGTAATAACGATAACTATTATTTCGAAATTGTGGCCGTGTATTTGAGATTTTGTTTTGTTTTACGACGCCACTTTTCTTCGATTTCAATTGTACTTATTTATTTTATCCTGTATATGGCGCGGTTTCGTTATTATCTTGTACAGTGATGTAGTTCGACAGATAAATTTTTCGCTGTTTCGATCAGTTAAATTTTGCGATAGCACATTTCTCAAATGAAAAGTTAAAGTAACAAATTAAAAAAAAATCATACATGAATTGATGCTCAAACGAATTCTGGATATAATTTATCTGTTCGTAATGCAAGTTACCGTTTCTCTGTGATCGAAACCAAGTTATTTGTTACAATCGAATTCGTTTGACAGCAAAACGAATTTGTTTAACTTGAGATTTTGTGTCCGAATAACTAGTGAAAAAGTTGTAGCTTGTTTACAAGAGGCCGCTATTCGTACATCGCGAGGGAACGTGTAATTCCGTTGGTTCTGTGATTTCACTCGATACGAGACGGCTTTACACGAAGAATATTGAACGCCACGGTGGTACAGACTAACGAAAAATAACGTCCACTCATCACGATTGTAATCGAAGTGCAGCTTCCGTGCATCTCGTCGTTGATATTTACAGCAATTTTCTAAATGAAACAGAAGGCCTGCACAATATTTGAAAATTCAAAAATTAAAATAATATTATTCTTAATATTACCCACGTAAATCCCTAAAAAGAATTCCATTTTCTATTAAGTAATAGATTTGGATCAAATTTTGTTTTTGAAGAATAATTTCTTGCTGGAGGATATTTATAATAATATCCGACAGAGCGTTACAAAAACTTTTGAGCGCTATACTTCACTTATATATATATATTGTAGGTACACACTTATGCGCCGTGTATGTACAGTCTACGAAAAAACATTTATATATGTATAAGCTATGTATATCTGTTACTTATTACACATGGCAAAGAGCTTGTGCACATAACTTATAAGACGTACTGAAGCCCGAAAAAGTTATGGTTCTCTCATGTGGTCCACATAGAACACACAATTTTTATAGATATATATGTTCATTCCTCCGTGTTACGGGATTGTTGCTCTTATTGCGTAACGACAGGCGTGCGACTGAGCATATGATCAGTTTGCAGACAGGCACCATTGTAGTCATATTTTATAAAATATACTTTCGTGATTTGTTCCCATCAAGATCACCACACTTGAAAATAAACACCCGTTGTAACTTTAAAATTAAATCAAAATGGTGTGAAATAAGTCACTCCACTATAACCTCGAATCATATTTTATTAAATACTTTTTACATATCTTATACCGTATTATATAACAAGTTGAGGGTATTATTCTTAACCAATAGTTAAAAAACAAGCCGCCTTAACTGGACCCCTCCATTCATTCTCAATGTATTTGAGAATAAATCAAAATCAACCAAGTCACCTCGAGGTCCAATTTAAGGAAACAAATTACCCCAACTGAATCACTCTCGAAACGTATGTACAACGAGATAACTCAAATGTCCTTGATCAACGCACTATTAAAATTCTACAACCGTGACCGGTTCAATTCAATTAACTGCCGACAAGCGCACCCGCAATCCTTTTCCCTTATTTTACAATAAAGTTGTACGAAAAAGTACACTTGACACTTATACTTTACATATCTGAAGGTATAGGATAACATACAAAAAGTCGTGTGCGGCACAAGAGGAACTATCCATACAATTTCTACGTCAACTGTAATGAAAATGCTATTGCCTTGTACGTTCGGAATGAATAATGACGGAGTGGGAGGAGAAATAATAACTTGAACAACGAGCGTAAGTGTCGATGCAATTTTTTGGTCACGCGAAATGGTAACGCAGTTGGAAATACCGTTAATATAATAGGTTATAGATGAAAACTATAACGCGAATTGCTTTGATGAACAAGTCGTATAACAGGAGAATGGTTCCCGTAGGGATAATATTTGCCGTCGAATTCAATTTAAATTCGAACGATGTCGATACTTTGAGTGCGACTTGTCCTACCTACCGCCTTGTCGCTTACGTTAAGATGATAACAAAGAACTGCATATGTACATACAAAAATATATGTATATATATATATATATATGTATATGTATATATATAAATGTATAAGTACGCGGTATGCTTATGTATATGTGTATGGATTCATATTAATTTTGTTTCCGTATTTATAGCGTGATGGATTATAGCTATGCGTAGATGCAAACTTTGACTCTGTTTCGTCACTTTTGATACGTTTTCGCACATCACATTGTGGTAACACTCGTAATTCGATGCCGCCCCTGTCACAGTGGATCAGTTACGATTCGAAAATATTGGATGTTCAATGTACCAGTTTTTCGGGGATGGAAGGGCAACACTTTTTACTTAGGCGAGTGTAGAAGAGTAAATTTATCTTGATGGCGTGGCAAATGTGTTGGAAAGGTATTCGCTTTCTGTTATCATTTCAATTTAGTACCCGTCGATATACGACGATTATGATGATCGTAGTATCTTAATCTGGATAACTAGATGAGGGAATTTTGATTTACAAATATTATTGCGTTAACGGGTTAACAGTTCACTTATTTACACGCTGATTTGAATAAGTACAAAATTTTGTTTACCAAACGATGTGACAATTTTTTTGTAATCATTATGATATAAAATCTGTGGAATTATGTATAGTTGTATATTGAAGGAATAAGAGGTTTTTATTTCTTTTTTTTATTATTCCGTCAGCTTGACAAATTTATCAAAATTGTGTAATTAGTATGGAAATATAAATTGTTCAAAATTTTCAGATAAGATTTCAATGTTTAAGAGTTATAAAGTAATGGATGATACTATTTGTAATGATTTTACCATTTTTAGCATAAATAAGAGTCGGTTAAAATCTCTTGCCTGGAGGAGCGTTTTCCACAACTTTGAATTTTTACTGCCTATACGCCCTTTCTGTTTTTATTACATATTTTGCACTTTTTTCCCATTAAGTATTAAAATTTTGTGAAGAAAGAATGGAATGGAATAGAGACCAAATTAATAATAAAGTAGAATCAAGTGAAAAGCCACATTGATAACATTAATCATGAAATTAATATATAAATTTATATTGTACAAAAACAATTTTTTAATCGTATTGAAAATTAAGCAATAGCACCTAATTATTATGCTATCAAATTATTCGTTTCTTTGAAACTCTGAATTTTTAATTTAATTAACATTTTTTGAGAGTAATGTATTAAATTTCTTTTGTTGTTTTAAAAAAGTAGTTTAATATTTTTTATGCATATGTCTTTTACACAATTCATATTTATTTAATTTTTTAATTTCGTACAATATATATGTATTTTATTCAATATATATATCTATATATAATTATATCTATATATGAGTACATCATCGTTTAGTAAATAAAAATTTATCTGGTTAATATTGTATTGTGGAATGAGAATAGCTTATCTGAATTTTGTTGTTCATAAATTAGTAATTATGACAAATGACATTTGGTCTTCTCTTCACGATGACTGAACTTACATTGATATGTTCCCATACTGTGCAACTGATGACTCAACAGAAAGAGGTTTCTAACAGGATTATATACGACATGAACGAAAGTTGATTATCGAATTTAACAAAACATCTCGTATATAATCATATTTAATACTTATTTTTTATTTTTAAATTAAAAAAAATAAATTTCGGTTAAAACATTGTCTGTAGTTGTAAATTTTTAAAAAAAAGAAAAACAAAACAAAAATCCAAACTGATTTATTACTATTTTTTACACTATGTAAATCAGACTATGATAACCTAATATATTTTTAACAATAACAGATTTTATATGTACACATTTCCAATTTCAAAACGAAATCAATTTCATTCCGGTTATGCATTTTCTCCTCTCGAGCGGCACATTTCGTTTTACATAAGTATAGTATCTGTTGTATATACATTTATAATTTTTGACATCTCATTTTTGTCACAATTTGCGTGTCGAATATTCAATGGCCACAAAATACAAAGTCGTGATAATCGGATTCTATTTCCTACACGACTTTCTTTTGACCAAAAATAAAGGAAATAATGGAAGGCTACCGAAGTATAAATACGATTGAGATGAGAATTAAAAAATTTTGAAATACACGACTGGATTTTTACGAAGTTAAAGTGTTTATCCTTTGACATCAAGGATACAAACAAGATTTGTGTCAATTTAATTATAGAATTAAGTAGAACATGAAAATTCTATTAATCAACTTTTGACCGAATCAAATGATTGTAAATTCCATTTGAATAAATTTTGAAATTTTCGAACTCTGTATTTGCGTTTTCAATTTCAGTTTTAAACTTTGTTGTTTCGTTAATATTAATAGCCCAGTGATAACGAAATCGTTCCACATTTGAAGTCAATTGTATGTAGTGAAATCTTTGACAAAACATTATACTTACTTTATGCAATTAATAAACTGAAATAAAGGTGACGGATACATTCAGAACATAAATTTCGAGTCTAGACTGTGTTCCGAAAATCACCCATTTAAATTATAAAACAATGAGCCGTGACAGAGAGAAAAATTTTGAGTAAAACTTGTTATAAGTGTTCAATATTAATTCAATACATAAACGTTTTGTAAAAAGTTCATATCTATTCCAACTTATTATACACTTATATTCTATTCGCTCATAAAGTGTCCAGATGATAACGAAATGGTTTTTCGCAATAATTATTCGAAAAAAGAATAATGTTTGACACCACGTCAAGCAAAATAATATCAGCTCATATTTGACCTAAAAAGTCGTCTATTTAAAACCCTCTAAATTTTCATAACAGTCCATAAACTTTGCACATAAACTTTACAAAGTCAAAATTCAAAAAATTTATCATAAATCACATCCCATTTATGTCCACGGATTTAAATTAATCTGAAGTCAACGACACAACAAATCGTTTTGCTTGCATACAGCAAATGTCGAATTGCTGAATTTGGAATTTGGAAATTGAAAAAAGAGATCGCATATCGTATGCCCTTTGATTGATATTGCACGGCAAAGAAAATAAATGACAAATCAGACTACTTCTACAAGACGATCAATGTTATCACAGTTGGAAAAATATTTCTTAAGACGTGAAATTCAAATTACAAATAAATTTGCGTTCGCTCCTTTGCAAATGTCGTTTCAAATGCATTGAAATTGAAGATCAATGTGACTATAAATTATCGATGTTGATGTTAACGGGGTCGAATCAAGGCTGAACGCAAAGACAATGAAAAACTAAAGTTTGGCCTCGTTACCTCATTTTATGACCATTTGGGATTTTTCCCTGAATTTAAAAATAGCACTTTGTTTATAAATCAACGGGTAAACAAGAAGTGAAAACCGTGCAGTTCAATTTTAATGAACGTCCATTCTTCGCAGGAACTGGCAGGAACGTATTTTTTTAGATACGCTTTGCGGTGTTGTGCTATTAGCGCAATTAATCGAATGAATCTGTATGATTCGCTCAGGTACATATAGTTCTGAGCGAGTGGTCTGTTCATGTCCCTCTCACTATGTGGAAATAATCAGCTTTTGACTCCCTTTGGCCAAAAATCTGAAACAAAATAAATTGAATACTTAATAATTATTATTAGATATTATCTTTATGTTAACATAATTCTGAATTCGATTATTACAAAGTAATTTTTGCCGCTATAAAATAAACACAATAAATATGTAATGTAGGTTCGTATTAAATTATGTATTGGTGTTCTGATAACGTGTTACGGAAATGATATATGAAACATTACACTGTATATCATAAAAACTATTACTTTAAGGTTTACTTTCAAGTAATTAAAAGTTAATTGTGTTATATTACTGTGTGCGAATAAATTTGTGACATAGAAAAATCAAATTTATGAACGTTGCAGTACCATTATAATTTTCATAGAAAATGTTGTAATATTTCATAAATTATTCCTCTCTGCATACTGCCTTGAGGGTATTATTTCAGTAACTGGGATATTATAAAACAGTTTATTTCAATATTGGTTAGTTATTCTTTTAGTACTAAGAAAATTCAGAACTGAAAGTTATTAGTTATATGTATAAAAGTTTAATCAATTTCAATACTTGCACTATTAAAATGTGGAGAACTCATTTCATAATGATTAATAGCAGATTTTTCTTCTTAAAGTATCTCTAACAGGAATTTTCTCTTATTATCAGACGAAGAACCACCTTAAATATTATAAAATTTGTAACATTTTAAACCAAATTATTGTTTAATATATTAAAGTATTAGTTACAACAAATTATTTATAAAATAAATAATAAACAATTTATTTAAATAATAAATACCTTCTTATAAATTTGAAATATACTTGAAGAAGCACCAGAATTCCAGAACTGAAAACTGCTGTGCCATTTGAATAATCAATGAATTTGATTATTAAAAAATACTATAGTAATAAACCACTCCATTTCCATAATAGTGACATTAAATAGGATAAAAACTAAATTAAAGTTGCCTTCAATTGAACCGAAATCTTTATCTTAAATCGAACAGAAACGATTAGAAAATATATAAATTCTAAAAGCTTTTAGAATGTAAATAAATTTAGAGTGACCATCTGACTTTGTTGAATTGAAAAATATAATTGCGGAATAGATTCCTAGATTTACTAATTTGTTTAGCGTCTTCAATAAACAGATTTCCATAATAACTTGAAATAAAATTGAATGATAATTTTCGCATATTATTTAAAATTTAAAATAGCATAAAATATTTTATAATCATATTACGGAAATGGGTTATGATATTATATACTAAGATATATTGTAGTGGCAACTTTTGTAAATTATATCACACTCAGGGAACAACGATCTCACGTTTGGGTGTGAAATTTTGTATTAAATTACGTAAGACATTTACAGAGTCCTTTGACATGTTAAAT
The DNA here is from genome assembly GCA_022817305.1 of Leptoteleia sp. ZL-2020. Lineage (NCBI taxonomy): Eukaryota > Metazoa > Arthropoda > Insecta > Hymenoptera > Scelionidae > Leptoteleia > Leptoteleia sp. ZL-2020. The sequence continues at coordinate 12,070 of JABFPN010002792.1, read as the reverse complement.
CTACAGTTTTGCTGACAAACCTGTGGCTTATAAGGACTATAAAATGCATTTTATACGCAAGCATATTATGTGGTAAGAATGATTACTTTCGTTTAAAGCATTTGTAAATGTGTGTGATAAAAATTAATTTATCTGAAATTATTACTGAGTTATTAAACTTTTATGATAATATTATAACCAAAAAATTTATTAGAAAATATAATATTTTACATAAATTTAAAACTCAAGTTTTATTTATATAGAACAAATCATTAAATTTATTAAAATAAACGTTATTGTATAATTAATAAACATGTTATCTTATATAAATAATTAACAACAAATTTATAGTAAAAAATATTGAAAAATTTGAAAATGTAAAAAACATTAGTGCAAAATTTAAATTAAATTAGTAAATGTCACAATTGAAATTGGCAAGTTGTGAAAAGTATTAGGAAGCCATATGGTTAAAATGCATAATTAATTCCTTGCATAATAATGAAAAAGTAATTTAGCTTTAATATTTTGAAAAGGAGGTCCACATTAATCTAGACGATGGAAATTTGAATAAATACTATAATCTGTAACAAAACATTACATTTTATATTTATTCAATTATGGATATTAAATAACATTCATTTTAATAAGTTTTAATGACCCCGCTGAAATGTATTATTCATAATTAAACTAAAGTACGTGGAGTAAGTTTGTTTATAAACATCGGATATATTTTCTCTGTAAGTTTTCAAATTATTTTAATTAACAGATTATAATGTTGCATCTTTCAACGTTAATTGATTTTAATTGATATAAAATGAAACATATTAATTAAAATCGAAATATTAAGCCTAGTTGTTAAAGCAAACTTATTAATTATAAATTTGCAATAATATTAATAAAATTCATAATATGTAAGTTTATAAAAATAAGAATGAAAGATTAGTCGAAAGTATAAAGGATGCTGAAAGATAAAAAATATGTTTGTAAATTACCGGGAAAAATCAATTTTGAAGCAGTTTGTAAAAATAATTAGAATAATAAAAAGTTCGTCTATGGTCATCATACCGTTTGTTATGTCGGCGTGAATCGTACCGCGAAATGAATATAAATTTTTCACACGCTATGAGAAAAAGCGCGGAAGTATACCGGGACACCGCAGTATAATAGATATTTACATTCTGCGGTACACAAAATACAGGCATTGCACTCGTAGTGTCATCGGCTATCGGTATTATTTTATCTTTTGCGCCGGAAATAGAACGTAGCTACACGCTGGTTATTCGGCAATAAAATGAATAAATGCAAACTACACGCGTCGTATTATTTTCCGTGAGAGGTATTAGATATGTTAACGAAAAACTCGGTTCCGCCTTGCTACGAAACCTTTCGATACTTTTATGAGATTTTATGATTCAAATTAATGCGGTTCAAGATGGAATTTTGTGCCACGAATAATCTTTGTCACTGTTTTTGATAGTTTATGATAATAAATATCAAATATAAATATAATATGCAAATAAAATACAAATATAAATATAAATAGGATAATACTTTCACCCAATGATTTAAAATATTAAATGTTTTAAGCTACCAGTAAAAACGTTTATAATTATGCCTAATGAGACGAATATATTTCTAAATTCAGATATTGCAATATTTCTTTTGTGTACTTCAAATGTTTTTAGAATGCATCAAAATAATTTTGCATAGTTAGAATAATTAAATTCATTTAATGTGAGTGTTTTGAGCGACTTTACTTTCTTTTTATTTATACAAGTCCTTTGATAGTAATTTTATTTTAGCTAAAATCAAAATATTCAGTTTCAATAATGCTGCATGAATATAACATATATTTTATATCAATGTCGTTATGCGACACATAAAATGATTCAGAACCTGCAAAGCACGTTAAATAGGTCACATATTCGTCCGGTAATTGGGAAAAAGTGTTTGAATGGATCCATAATTGATCCGTTATAACCATCATTCTTTTGTACTAATGTTTTGTTAAATATGTGTTTTGCACCCCGTATTGGTACGTACATGTGTATATATGTATATATACATGACTGATAAAAAGTTAACAAGTTTTGTGTCGGTGTTTAATAACTTCGATCAATATTGTAGAGTATTTGAAATTTAAATCAGCGATTTTTCTTAGCTTTAAACAAAAAAACATGGTCCAATTAAAAAAGAAAATTGGGATGTAAATATTAGTGAACTAGTTAACGAGTGTCATTGTCAATTGCTTTTTTCCATATTTCTATTGATTCGTTTTGTTGGTTAAAACCAGTTTTTGTACACGGCGAAAAAGGAATAATAAATAGAAATTTAATAACCAGTGTATTTCAACTTTTCGTAAACTGAATTCTAATTTGCGTCAAACTTTTTTTTCATGTTTTGTCCATTAGACGTACCTAACCAATGTCGTTCACAACCCATTTACAAAACAGTTTACTAAAATTTCATAAACAGAATGTCAGATTGTGCACAAGTACATAGAATTACAATTTATATCGAACAGATTTCTAAAGTTTAATTATTTACTTTGCCATATAATGATACCCTGCAAGTATAATGCCAAACTAGTAATTTTTTTAATAAGAATTAATATTTTTTTTGATGTTAATGGAATCATAATGTGAGATTCATTTCATATCTTATCAGTACAATTTCTAAATCTATATATATATATATTACATTTTATAGAACTATACATACACATACATAAAATAATATTAAATGTCGATTAAGATAATATTTTTTCTTATCGATCTAATTTGCATGAGTTACGGAAAACTGATAATGTAATGTTACATTTATATCAAAAGTAATGGAGAATTTATCAACGAAGAAAACCTTATGAAAGTTTTGCCGCCACTCTAAAATGTGTGTTTAGTATCACAGTACATGAAATCAGCATTAACTCAAGCCTCACTCCAAAAAAAATTCAATTCCTTTACTATTATAAATAGTTATGCACTTTTGCCTTTACATTACATTTCATTCTGACTATATTCCGAATGCCTTTACATATTAAAACTTATATTACATTAAAATTTATAAAATATAACTCGTTTTGAGTTGTACTTTTCCTTGAAAACAATAATACATTAAAACATTACGGAAAAAATTATAAAATATAATCTAATAAAAAGTTGTTCATAGAAACATAAAATATTTTATGACGCATTGCTATGTGAATAAAAGTACACTGAGAAAAAAGATATATCACAAATTACTATTTTTCGTATCAATTTGAGGATATATTGGAAAAGTAATTACTTCTACTGTTAATAATAGTAAAATTTAAAAGTCACGTAGTAAATATTAGTAGAAAAGTACTACAAATTGCTTTGATAATTATCATTTTTACTATTTTTAATAGCAAAATTTTTCACCCTTCAATGATATCCTCAAATTGATATAAATTGTTTTAAATTTTACTATTACTTTTTTCTCAGTGTAACAATGTTAACTTTTTCTGATAACAGTACTTTCTATTTCATGTAAATTGTAATTCATACTACTCAAATTTTTATTTTATCCTTTTTGTAATGACTTTTTAATCGGTATGGTCCGGTTAGATGAAGCTTGTAGTATTTAATAATTTGATAAAAGATTGTGAGTAAAAATTAAATAGAAATGTAGAAAATATGATTCGAGGTTATTAAGATTTTCCGTTGAATAATTTAATGCTCATTTAAATTCATAATCAGTTAGATGAAGTTGTCAGAATAAAAATCCTATTTAAAATAATACAATTCTTTTGTTTTCAAATAGACATTTTTAAGAGTGTATTAATATTACAAGATTTGTTTTTATGGACTATTTTAAAGTAATAAATTGTTTAATTTTATCTTTAATATATAAATCGTAAATGACATGAAATAATTTAATTTTATGTTAATTCCATTTCATCTATTCAATTTTCAGTTATTTCTGTTGACGTGTCTCGAATTTCCTATACGATTTGATTAAATCAAATCGATGAGTTATCGAAATCGCGAACTCGACGGTGTAATAACTTGGTCTAAAAAAAGGAGCGATATGGGACTGGGGTACACCGTACTTATTGTCAATCTAACTGTCCATTTTGTCGTATTTTATTTACCGATTTATTCGCACGCTCACAGTCAAATTCATAGTCGGGGGTCTCAGTGTTTTGCTATGAACTATGAGCGATGGACGGATGTTACGTTATAGAACTCAGTGTATGATTTATGGCGGCTGATAATGAAAGCATACGTGAGATACGGGGGTACGCGACTGGAACCGCAACTATGCTGTAGCTTCCGTCACGTTGAGTCGCGTGTTTACGCACACGTACGAGTAACGTGTGACTAGTACAACGCTCGCGGAATTATCTTCGCAATGGGGGATCGCTACAGACAAGATAAAAGCGTGAATTATTAATATACCTAATTTATGTTATTTCGGCGCGATTCGTAAATCGTACGGCCGGCGAATTTATGTCCCGCGTTACCGTCACACTCGCAGCGCTTTGTGTCCCTGATAATGTTTTTGGCTTTCGGTTTCGTTCCCTTGTTGTTTTTTTCTTTTTATATATAGAGTTAATAGCTTATTTACTACGCGCAATTGTATCTTCATTGTTCGATATTTGAACCGATTGAGAGGCGTCAAGATGTGAAGGCTGATAACCAGACACCGGTATACCGGTGAATTCATAACTTAAATTATGATTTAGAGCTCGCGGAGAATAATGAAGTAAACAGAATAGGATTGATAATGGACGTTCTCCGCTACGCTCTATAACGTTAATAAAACACTTTTTAATCATTTGAACGGGCAATTAATAAGCAGAAATTCAATTGCGAAGCAGTTTAAGCTGCTTTTAATTATCTTGCAAGAGCTTGTGATTAATTATAATCACTGGATTTTGATAGTGCCTCTATAATATTTGAATGGCAATACTCATTTCGAATAGAAGCTAAAATTTCCGTTTGATTATTGTAAAGGTACTGAACATATTCAGTAACTAATAATGTATGCGAGCTTTAATCAAATTTGAAAATATTTAAATTATATTTCACCCTTTGTGTTTTTGTCAGTTCATTTAATGACTTTATTGTAAATTTATGTATTCATTATGAAATTATTTATTCGAGAAATAAATCATTGGACAAATTTAAACGTTAAAATAACTTACGCACAACAAAGCTTTACAATTTATTAAGGCTAATTATAAACTTTGGAGATTCCCGAATTTTATTGCAGTTGATAGAATTTCGTAATTGTCAGAAAATTAGATTATCTCATCTCAAGCAATCATATTATAACATCGATTTAGCTTAAATGAAAAAAATACGTGTATTATTATTACACTCGTTTACTTTTCAACGTTTGAAACTCCTTTTGCATAACGATATTACACAACTTAAGAACCATTAAATATTCGAGGAGATCCGTTTTGTTCGCTCAAAGTTCGAAGTTTCCATTTCTACGTTCAACGAAGAATATTCGTTTACTATTTGACTCCCGATAAACAGAAAATGTTAAAATATATTCATAAAGGTGAAAATTTGACGCGAGGTATCAAAGTCGAAGGTGGAAAAATGGCAGATTGCGATAAGAATCACGAAATGTTTGTTTCACTTTGCGGCTGACTAATCTTGTATTTGATCGACAACTTCGAATTTTAATCCAAATCCGTCGTTCAATTTTACAAAGGTGTGTTCGTGTGCACGGTTGTTTTTATTTATTTATTTATTTTTTTTTTTTAGGGCTGGGAGGTTTTCGCTTTGGCCCCCAAACTTTCTCGCAAGCTTCTTATAAGTTGACGAGCTTCCGAGCGCTCACCCGCAAACTCATCTGAAACTCGGATTAGAGGAGCTTGGCGAAGAAAAAAGTTGCATTGAGATGACTGTAACTACTGCACCGAATCGAGACACCCGACGGGTTCAATGTTATCGACGGGATTAAGCACTTCGACACGTTAATAATTACCTATACGTGACTACGACAAACCGCATGATTCGAGTGCGCCAGCAATTTTCCATGCCGATTTATCGTCTCGCTTGTGCCTAACTACTTCCAGGGAAGATTTAAGTGCGTGATTTCGGCGATCGCGTTTCGTTCCACCCACGGTTTATTATCGTATTACGTGCGGCATTAATGTTAATGGGCCTATTGTACGTCTGCATCAATTATGAAACGAGGGTAGGCTTCATTGCATGGATATTTTAGTTTTTTAATGTTTCATGATCGATGGAAGATAGTTATGTCATTTATTTATATTTAAACAATAATATGTAAAAATTGTAAAAGTAAAAATTTCTACATGATGAAAAATTGAATTCAGAGATAGAAAATGTCATAGAAGATATTATCATTATTAATTTATATTGGATATAATCGTGTAGTAAAATCTGTTTAAAGTACTGTTTACCATGTTAATAGATTTAGGTTAATAAATTAATATATTGCAAATCTTCGCAAAATTATCACAGTTAATACTGTATAATTGAAATTTACATAGTTTTAATTAACTTTATATAAAAGCATTATTACTTGGTGTTTATATATATTGTACACCATAATACTCATATTTTTAATATTTTCAACATTTTATAACAATATGTGTAAATGTATGAAGTCATTTAATTCATTTTCATTTTATGTAGAACTGAGCAAAGTGTTTTTATTGGATTATTTAATTTATTGATAATAATAAAATTGAAATGGGTTTTTTTTTAACAATACTTTGATCGATTTAATTCATTTAATGTTTTCCCTTTGACAAAATGTATACAATTGCGTTATATAAAATTATATCAAAGGAGATTTTGTAATAGTGCATTTTTATGTAAGTGTTATTAATAACTTTTTATTTTGTTAAAGTTAGTAGACATAATTTTTATTATTATTGTTTCAGACTGTGTATAAAATTGGCCATCGTTCAAGCAATAAAAGAATTAGATTATATTTGAATATTTTTATAATATTCTTCTTTTTGTTTTTCTTTTTATAATGATAAACATTGTAATTCTTTTTTATGATAATTAGCTATTCAAAGTCCTTTGATTATATTACAACTGAAATAGTATAATTTATCGTTTTTAATTTAATTATTTTAATTGTTAATTTATTTTACTTTTATAATTCAAATTGAAGTAATTTGAATAAAAATGTCTATTTTTATGAATTTAAAAATATAACTAATCACTTTTCCTATAAATAAATAAATAGCCAAAGCTTCATCATTTACTGTCAAGGGCTTCTTCAGTTACATTATTTACTTTTTTGATTACATTAGAACAATCATATAAAGTGCTTTCTGTGGTTTGTCTGCTCAACTTTATAACAAAAATAACTTATAATTTTTGTTGCATGTGAAATTGAATACACAAATTTTCATTGTTTAAGCATAAAGCAACCTAATTTGTCATATTATATCAATTAATAACAATAATATCGGCTAATATTTAAACTTTTGGCTCTGAAATAATAAAATAATACAAAAAAATAATGCCATATGAATTTATTTTATTATTTATATGGTGAAATCAGGGTTTAAATACTTTACTTTGGTGTTTAAATCTCATGAATAAGGTGACTTTTCAACATAAAATGAGCAAAAACTTCCATATATCATTCATTTGTAGCGTTTTGCTACGATATAAAAACATGAAGCACATTGCCATCTCAGTAGTATCAGTCAACGTGATGTCTGACATGGATAGAATTACGCACACGAACATTAATATTGCGTAAATCGTTACTAAAAATACGTAAAGAAAACTTCATTTTTCTTTATAATTTTATTGTAAAAACTGAACGCGAAATATGAAAGAAGTTACGTTTCTTAGGTAATAGTATATTTATATGTCACGTTATATTTTAACACACTATTTCCCTTAAACTATTGTTTCTTTAATATGATTTAACACAAATATATGTTTAAAACCTTTTTGTCTAAATACAAAGATTACATTGAATTTTTAATATCAAAGTTTGTGCAAATGTAACAAATAACATAAATTTAAAACAAAATTGTATTAAAATGTTTGCTTTATTGCGCAAATAAATTTAATTGGTTAAAATCAGTAAATCGACTAAAATTAAAAAATGAATTTAAAATGGGATAAAAAAATAATGCAGTTATATTGATTAATCTAATTAGCTGCAATTATTATATTACAAATTAAATTCATTATGAAACAGAAATTGAATTTCAATCAGTTTATTCGCAGAATGAAGTCAAAATTTGCTAGCAGTTTAATCAAACGTTCTACATTCAGAGATGTATTTTGTAAATTTAATGCATAAACAAATACTTTAAAATTATGAAATTACTTATTTAAAAATATTAAGTTCCATTTTGTAAACATTTAATTTATTTATCATTAATAAATTTTCTACTCACAAATTTTCAATGTAATTTTTCTTATTGTTTTTTAAATAATAATAATATGTACCATTGAAATTTCATTATTTTTTAATTTATACTTTTATATCAAAATGTTGCAATGCTTATGAAACTAAAGAGCAAATGTGCACCATCAGATTATTTGTATTTCAAAGGTTGTTGAAGAAACGCAAGATTTCAAAACTAATCGCCGATCTGACATGGAACAATAGAGATTGCGAATATAAAGTTTTGTTCTAAAATGTCTCTTTTCTCTTGCGTCGCGGTTATTTCTCGAACAAGTTTTGCGTTAAGTGAAAGCATCGAATCATAAAAATAAGAACAGAGCCGATAAAAATCTTTTGACAGCAGTTCTTTGTTAGTTTTTCATGTAGTTGATTTAACTTACCTTAAAATCGTCATCTGGAGAAGACGTAGCTTACAGTCAGGTGAATCAGCCAGAGATTGAGGACGGATCTTGAGACTCCGTTTACATCATGCACCGCCGCGGGCAATTCTCCTGCAACATAAAAAAAAAAGTTAACGTGTTACTATCGCGTGCACTTTAAACTCGCTCTTACAACTCAGAAGCGCATTATCGTTTATCGCCGACTTTTTAGTGCACAGCTGCAAATATTTTCGAATTAGCCTCGCAAAAAGCATAAGTTTGCGTGCTTTCTACGTCTATTTATCTGTAATTCATGTCTCAGAATTACTTTTTGTATCTTACTTTTTTATACACGGTTAAATTAGTGCGAAAAGTTATATAACTGTAATTAAAATGGAGACTTGCTGTATATAAGGTGTTATGTTAACAACATATATGTTTAGCTTATAAATTAGGATAAGAAAAATTAAAATTATACACAAAAGTCAAAAGTCCAAAGGACATTTAATTATATATGAAATATCGAAAAAGAATAAATTTTTGTTTATAATAATATTTTTATAAACTCTTATGTGACCATCTACTATTGTTTTTATGTTCTTTAACTATATCTGTGTGACATAGAAAATGAATAAAGTTCATTCAAATTTTTGCCTTTTTTTATCAATCGCTGAATTCTGCTGAATAATTTTAAATGAGTTGTTAACTGGTCGTAACATGTGGTAGTAACTTTAACTTTTACTAGTAAACGGGAACTAATGAACATAGTTCTCTTTAAACAATACCGTTCTTTGTGAAAAAGAGTATTGCACACAAAAAAATAAAGTGAGGTATTTTACTTTTAGTAATTATCTCAAAAATGCATTAACATTTGAGAATATATAATTTTTTGTCAATGTTTGAATGTTCAATTTTGCTTTATTACTGGAATGTTTTAGGTTGATTACAGTGAAAGTACTACCGACGTTTAATGAATTTCGTCGTATGCTTTTCGGCAAGTAATTATATATTTTATTAAACACTTCATTGCTTTGTGAAAATTCGTGTCTCTTTTCATTAAAAGTTTTTCACATAAATTAATTAAAAGCAAATCACCCTTGTAATAATTATAAAATATTTAGTTACTTTAAATATTAAAAGTGACAATGTCAATTTATATCTATTATGAGAAAACTCGAAAATATGAAGTCATCGTTTATAATTTAACTTCATAAAGTAATATAAGTTAATCAACGTTTATTATACGTAATGCGTATAGCAAGAGACGTATAAACCATATAAATGAAAAGTTCTAAATTATTAGTATTAGAAATTATATAAAGCTTTACTCAGTGTTACAAATTTTACTTTTCCGATAATAAAAAATGGAATTTTTCAATAGTATTTTGCGAATTACATGAAAATTGTGTTCAGACGAAATTAAAAATTGTTCAAGTTCACAAAGCAATGTTAATTTTAAAATATTTAATTTAAATAGCTTCGAATAAACTCTTTTAATAGAAGTAACATACAATTAATTTAAATATGTAACATACTATTTAATTATATAGTAATTCTTTCATTTAAATAGATCTTAATGTTTCAAGATTTAGAAATTGTAAAATTCTATTATTATTAAAATATTGCCCAGTATTCGAATCACGCAAAGTGTTAAACGCACTTAAAACATGACGTGTTCTTAAATACTTCGAACAAAACCAATAAATGTCGAAAGCAGTTTTTCTAAATTATTTTGTTTCCACCTATAAATCGTATAGTACTATTTAAAAGCTTCCTTTGAAAGCGTTCAGCCTCAACGGTTAGAAAAAGTGCGCGCAAATGTTTGTAGTTCGATAAAAATCAATTTGCGTGTACATTACTTTTTTGTATCTTTGAATTAAGACTTCGTTATTTTATTTGAATAAAAAGACGAAAACGATTTCCTTTCGCCGGCAGCGAACCCAATTTCCTAACACCGATATAACAGTAATGTCGGCGCTTGTTTTGCGAATCAGCAATTTAAACGAAGTGAAAACAAAAATAACGCCGGGTATCAATGGAAAATCGCGCGCGGACCTTTTTTCCTCTCTCTTTGCCGTTCAATCTTGACCGCTGCAGAGATTGCTGGCCGGTGTCCAACGATCGACGTGGAATTTGTCAATCGTTCGGTTCGTTTCCAGCGCGCTGTGACTTAGCGCGAGCTGTTCTTTAAACCGAGAAGATCAAGAAATCTCGAAATCCCCGTTACTCGTCTTAATCCGCACATTCGTTTGGTCTGTTACCTTTGCAGCGCCAATGAACAGCTACGCCGGCGACGGAAGGAGAGAACAATCGAATGATAAAGCAAAAGGGGCGCCGATGGAAAAAGAAAGAGCTTTTGCGAGAGAAAACGGTACATTTCTCCGCTATTTTTTAAGGTCGAAAAATAGGCGGCTGCAGTTAAACAAACAGAACGACAAAAAAACATACAAAAAATACAAAAGCGAGTTTTCCGACGGTGTGAAATTTAACATGAAAAGAACTGCCGTGTTTGTGCACAGTTTATATACGGGATTAAAAAATATTGCCTCGACATTCGTACACAGTTAAGTGAGGCGCGCTTCATATACGTCTTCTTTTTTTTATGACGCGATATTTTAGTTAATTACATTTATCGACTCAACGGAGAAGTCTCAGTCGTTACGAAAAGAGTGACGAAATTCATTTCAGCGTCAAATGAAATGTTGCAATATTGTAAATTGGTTCGGTTAATTTTCAGTCATTTAAGGTGAAGCTAAATTCGTGCTAAATTTAAGTGCAAGAAATATGAAAGTCGGAGTCGTTTAAAGATACAAATATTGGACTGAATTTAATGCTGTAAATGGAATGTGCGAAAACCTATATCAAGTGAAGAGATAATAATTTTCTAAAGTTATAATTAAGATATAAAACTTGTAAATTTATTTTAACAAACTTTAGAAATAAATTTGGAATAAATTCCTGGAAAACAATTTCGAATGAAAATTTGTATTTGTATATATATAAGGATATTAATTCTGAAAAATCTGAGAAATTCTTTTCAGAAATTATATTTAAAGTATTAAATTCAGCACAAAAATTCCATTTATATGTACGTGCAAGATTTTCAATTTTAAACTCTTCACATTTTTACTTTAATTCTTTGCTTTAACTAGGGGTAGAGAACACGGAGAAAAATGTTTAGTTGTGTTAACCAAACATTTGGTTCTTTTTTAGCTGACCAAAATTTTTAGTTGAAATAACCAAATATGTTGGTCAGAATATTTTTTTTAGTTACTTCAACCAAAATTATTTGTTATTGAAACAATAATTTGGTTATTTTAACTAAAGATTTTGGT
>JABFPN010002791.1:0-20632 GCA_022817305.1 Leptoteleia sp. ZL-2020 | reverse complement strand
GAATTTCGTACTAATGCGCATGCGCTATACAGTTAAAACGAGATACACTATCCCGCGACAACGTTTCTCTCTCGGCTCGCTTTTCAATATGCAGAGAGCATGGCAGTGCACGTTCCAGTATTACTATTGGCGTATTCGGAAATTGACATTATAATATTTTGTGAGAATTTGTCTCTTTTCTTTTTCATTTAATGATAACTTGAAAGAGAGAAATGAAACATCAAAAATATTTTATGAAAATCTTTTCCGAATACGCCATATATTTCAGTGGTGCCACCATGCCAGAAAGAATACTTGGTTTCGACTTGAAGTTAGCTATGAAGCGTTTGGTTTTCATAAATAACACCTTTCTCTGTCTTAAGTATTGTCGGTTTCACTGATCGACAGCTGTCAAATTATGCATATGACGTGTTCCAGCTTAAACCATTTCTTAAATTAAAAAATGACAGAGAATTATGTTCATATGAATGCATTCTATTATAATTTAAGAAATTGTTCAAACTGAAAGTTGGAACATTTTAATAATAGTATGTTTGGAAGATATCCTATTTAAAAAAAGAATAATATTAAAAAATTCCGCTCACTTTTCTTGAATGTAAATTAAAGGGAAAAAAGAAAAATAAACAAAGCATAATACATATTGCTTTAATTTTAAAGGAAAAGGATTATGAAAAAAGTGACAAACGCAACGGTTTAAATTAGTTTTTTTTTATTTGTATATTGTAAATGCTAAACAAATATAGTCATATAATGTGCCGAGGACAGATGTATGGCTCCTAAAGTTGTTGAACATAAATATATCAATTTAGCAGAATATAATAGATCTGCACAATTATAGAATCATCAATATAAACATCTGCTAATAAATTCTGTGTTTACATCATGTTGAACCCATACACGATAGGTAGTTAAAAGATCTCATAGAAATTTCAAATATATTATAATAATATACCTCATATTGAAAATATCAATTGTTTCGTTTTAATACTGATTAGAATAATCTTTTTTTTTCTTTCAGTCTTTAATCTTTGTCACGACGAGTATTTCAATGTCCTTATGGTACTCATTCTCAATCATATTTTAAATCCTGCCGTTTTTTAAACATCTCATTTCCTTTTTGTACGAGTGGCCGAATTAAAATGATACCCAAACAACAATTGAAAAATTGAAGGAGCAGAAAACTTTGGACAGGTGCTAATTATCTTAATAAGCAAAATAGCTCAAGCTATTTGCGTGGATTAAACGTCATTCCTAGTCTAAAATTAATTTTTATGTCATGTAACATATATATATATATATATATATATTTATTTGATGTACTATAATATTAAAATCTATAATACGGGTTAGGCACAATCCAAAACATTTAGATCTTTGAAGCCAGCTATTCCATCCTCACCGCGGAAGTACGTCCGAATGTGATTGGGCCGTATACAAAAAGACGAATTAATAATTAAAAGAAAAGACCATTCTTAAATTGAAATCAAAAAAACTTCTCATCGGTTAAAATATTATCAACATCATATTAACAATGACGCTATATCACAATTTTTCTTTAATGAAAATCAGAAAAGAAAAATTACAATGGTAATATAAATTTATTTCCTTATTTTCAGAAAACTATTCGTCTTTTTTATAAGACCGATTGTAGACGTGTCTGCACCGCACAACCAAACTTGTACAACGGCCTAAGTGTTCGTTGATCGACCCAACGTTTACTGTTGATGGAACATCTAATCTAAATACGATGGCGAATGAAAGATTCGTTTCCCTTTTTATTCGTATGCGACCCAATCGTCGCGAAAAAGTTTAAATAAATAAAGAACGAAAGGGTGCGAGTGGCGACGATCCAGTGCCCCATCGATGTCGACAACAACTCGCCAAGAGCGCGCAACGATGAATTGAAATTGAAAATGAACGGATGTATACATAGAAACGTCTGGGACGTTCGGCGGTAAATCGCTACGTTAACTACACAATGTATTATTACTTAGGAAAGTGTACGTTGCCGACGAGAAGGCAGAACTTTTACCAAAGTTAATAAACCCTAGTAAAAATGCGTAGTATTTTGGATTAAACCCAGCAGTTACTTTAAAATCAGTTTAAATCTAATGAGTTCAAACCCTAACCAGAATTCATTTATATATATATGAGCTGCGAAAATTCGATGAAAACGTTTACAGTTTTGTGTAGCAGTCGATAAATTAATTGAGCACATTTTTCAAATATATTTATAGTAAATTTGCGGTAGTATTTTGTAATTGCTTATAAAAACGGAGTATAACTTTACACTATAGGGAATACTTTTACAATGCTTCAATTTATAGGACTTGATTCTTTGGTTGCGCAATTAATTGTATCATTTTTACTAGGGTGACTTTGGAATGTCTTTGGTGGAAAGCAGCGAGCCCCATCTAAAATTCAATTTTACACAATTAATGTTTATGAGTATCAGACGGAAGCGATTCGCTGATTCGCTTATTGTTCGAAAAATCATGTCGCGATAAAGAGGAATGATGTTCAAGCGATGTACGCGATACAATACAATATAAATACAATAATATAATACTCTGAGCGCGATTTTAATAGTCTGTGAAAATTTCGCAATTCCGACATGCAAGCGTATTGGATTCGCAAACGAATCCACGATTAATCAGTTACTTTATTAAATTGAACTATCAATTGTTTCTCATGTTTTGGTTGGATTTTTGAAATTTTCACATTGGTACAATGTATGAAAAATACGTGTCCGTGCGTAAGCGACCCAGAAGGCAAAAGTTTGCTCTACTTTTGTCTCGTCTGGGTTTCTATTAAGTTTCATATTAATATATATTTATAATATATATTTATGTATATCGCTGTGTCAAAGCTTAGTATCCTCCAGCGCTTGTGTGACACCGAAATTACAATCTACTTGGGTTTCAGAAGCTACTTTTTTCTTTAGTTTTCTTTTTATTTGGCAGAAATTGGCAGTATCGAGACAATATCCATAAATATAATCGTAGAATCCACTTAGGTTACTGAATTCATGAACTGTGGTTTCCTTGCTGGATGGATTCAACGATTATAACTTCATTGACATCAATGTAGCGGTAGAATTTAATTTTGTTGGTGTTGCATTGCAGCAACGCCGTGGTTCGACGAATCTTGATTCTTATTTTCTTGACATATAAATCTTTTTTGTATTGTTGTTATTTTATCTATGATTTTTTTATTCACTAATGATAGAACGTGCATCATTCCTCTTAAGTTACACATTCCACAAGCACGTAAAGGATGTCTAAGACCGCAACGAGACTACAATTAGTTATCTCTTAATGCACGATGGATTATACTATGACACATTATGCCTCCTAAGCGGTGGCTGATCAATGCGCTGTAGTATCGCTGCAATTACAAAAATATTAAATCATCAAAGCGTGAAAGTCAAATGTCCTCTCGAGACATGTAGCACGAATATCGAGATTTCAGAGCAAACAATATCAAGCTAAAAGTTGCATAGTGATTTGGATGTCCAGCTCTTTATATCACATTAGTTTCGTGTAAATTGTCAGTTTTATTTTAACTTTTCATCGTTAGACTGCGAAGGCTACGAATACTTTACTAAGAAACATATATATGTATATATATATATATATATATATAACTTTCCGTTAAATTATGACAGTATGATAGTTATATGAACTGTATAGTTTAATTTTATTGATTACGTTAGCAGTCTTATTTTCAATTGACATTGTAAATTATGCTTTTATTACTTACTGATTTAATTGAATTAATTAAAAATTAATAGCATGTTTAAGAAGAAATGTAACTAGTAATGCAATTGTAAATAAATGACAATTTTTTTCAGAAGAAAATGAAACAATAAATCTTTCATGTATCTAAAGATGAAAAGTTATACTTGTATAAAATATTGTATTTCAATTAATAATATAATTTTAATGAAACTTAGCCAGACATCCTATAAAGCAACGTCACCTTCAGAACAAAGCATTGATTAAGCATAACGCTAATAGCGCTGTTACTTTTATAATTGTTCAAATTTGCTTTTTGTAAACGTTGCAGAAGGTGACACCATGTACATTTAGTGCTTTATTTGAAAGTAGTATATTTAATAAGCAGATCAATAAAATATAAACATTTCTCAAGGCCTATGTGGCACAGTCAACCCTGTGAATTTTCGTACAATCAACTTTATTAAAATTCTTTGATAAATGTTGTCATTTTTTTCAAGTGTTTCAAATGAAAGTAAACAGACTTTGATTTCATTTAGCCATATACGTGTGCATTGTATTGCATTGTATAACATTTGTACTTCGAATTATTAACTTTCAAATTTGATGCATTTTAAACATATTTCAACCAATTTGAATATTCATGACGAAATATGAAGTTCATTTTGTTATAAAGAAAATAACTTTAAGTAAATGTTTTTAAAAATAATATTCAGGGAATTATTAGTTCTTCAAGCAATATTTGTAATTGAAAAATAAAAAGAGTTTGTAGTCTCAAGAAATGTATTACTTGGAACTTAAACTTTTAATATTTAGTTGTAAAATAGCAAAATATGTATAACTGGCTGGAATATAAATGCAATATGTGTTGATTTATATCTATTTTTTTAAGTTTACGATTACATGTGCACGCTGTCTCTAATAGATATAAACTTTTTTTCCTTTCACTAAAAATGTATGGTTTTTATTATATCTTTGTTCAACACTACATAGACTTTACAATGTAAAAAACAACAAAATCTTAATATTAGATAAATATCAACTTCATCTAAGTTAATATTATAGAACATTTGTATATTTAAAAAATAAATAGGCTGTGATTGTAATCATACTATGTTGAAATTAAAATAACGATTTTAAAAAAAAAATTAATTTAACGTGATTCAGAATTTCGAAAAAAGAGATGTAATTTAAAAAGGCCAAATACTTTTACTGCATTTGCAGTGAAAATCTATAATGTTATAAAAACAAAAGTGAAAAAGAAATAAAAATGAAATTACGTTATTTTAATCATCAAATACTTTACGTAAGCATAAATTAGTAACGCGAATGTGCATAATAAACTCCCATATTTTCAACTAAAATCAATTCCATGAAAAGATAGGAGTTTCGTGCTAGAGTGTTGTGTAATATAAATATATGAGATTATATATTTATATTTAATACATATCTCTATTAATGTTCAAGTGTCTTAAAACTGCTGGGATACATACATTTATATACGATAACATATACATTTATATATATATATGTAAAGTGCAGATTCAGGTTAACAGAGCATATACGAACACCTTAATCCAAACTACAGAGAATTTCTATAAAAAAAAGTTAGAACACCTGACTTCATTAATTAAAGAGAAAAAAAAAAAAAAATAAAAAAGTGGTGATGAATGTGCCAAATATTAAGAATTATGGGCAATTAAACTACAAATTTTGTTTATTTAAATATCACTTAAATAATATATGTTTAATTAATTAATTTATGCAAGTAATGTAAATGAAATGTCTCTAATGTGAATATTACTCAATTAGAAAGTATTGTTTAACGTTTCAAAAATACAATATGAAATGGAAGGATTTAATGTTGAAAGTACTAAATTTGTGAAACGGTTATGAGCACATAAAAATATTGAAAAAAGTCGTCCATATTTGTCACATTCATCTCAATTTAATAAGGATACAATCCTTATGAATGCAAATCTACGAGTAAGTCAATTTGGTTGCTATAAATCACGCTGTAGGAACAACAACGGACGATTTTGGTAAGTGATTAAGTTACGCCGAACAATGTTGACCAAGCGACAGAGAGCATGCCCCAGTTTACGTTCCAATTTTTCTTACGTTCCGTAACGATAACCAATGAAGACATTGCCAAAATAAGACTTTGTACCCACTTTTTTTTTATTTGAGTTTACAAAAAAAAAAAAAAAAAAGAAAAAAATGGCAAACACCTCTTCGTTACGGCACGTTCCCCTACAGAACTTGAACTTGCGGTAGAGAAAAGCTTCGTTATTGCTCGCATCGTCTCGTAATAAAGCTAGTATGATCAACCGGCGCGACGCGCCGTTAACACAGATAAGCAGTAACCACGTAAACGGTAAATACGAAAATCGCAAATCACGAGAAAAGTGAAAATTGCACGCCGACTTTTATCCAAACTGCATTTGACACACTCGGTGGCAAAAGGTGAACGGCAGTGTTTCTGGCGTCATCAGTCTCGGCAACATCGATTTAACGCGATTACACGTTATGTTTCAACTTAATTACAAAACATTTGGCACTCGAGTTGGGCTAAAAAGTCGGCGCGATCAAAGTGTACGGTTGTCACGAGTCTTGTAATCTCTCTCGCTCTTTTACATTCGGTCATTTATCCTCGATTACTGTCGCTTTCACCCTCGGGTTAGTAAAACGCGTGAAAACCTCTTTTCTCATGCTTTAGAAAAATACAATATAACATATCCAAGTCCTTTCCTCGTCAACTTGCGTCAACTGGCGCATTCATCGCCCCAGTCATCAACGATAGTTAGGTTGAGCATAAGTCAAATCAACGCAAAATAACGAGATGGACGAGAAGTCGCGTAAGCTGCCTTCGTAGAGCGAGCAACGAAAGGTATAACAATTGTGTGCAAGTTGTGCATTAGTTTTGAATTAAATCATAAACGACATAATACAATAACGGAGACAGTGAGCTGTTAAAGACTGGTATTAACTGATATAGAAAGTGCATGTGAGGCGTATTGCTAGGAAAATTCGTATCTGTGAGCTTACACAGTCTCGTATTCGCGTCGGATCGAACGGGCCAAGCAACAAGCAAATATTACACCAATCAGCTGAAACAGACAATGGTTTTTCGGTTAATATTTGTGTACATTTTTTTTTAAATAAAAGAATAAAGTTTTTTTATTCATTTTATTAATTATTATATATCAGCTTGGTACGCATAAATAAATTTTTAATAACTTTAAAAAGATCAATTTTTATCAACGCTTAAAATCAAAACGATTATTTATTAAAATTTAAATAAGATGAATTATTTTTTAGCATAAATTTCATTTTTAAACAAACAGAATATAAACGATAATAAGTTTGGTATAAGTAGATTTCTTTAAGAATAGTAGAATACTTTTTCTATGTGTTACATTGTTGTACAATATCACACAACTATATATGTATGCGTTACAATCTTATAAATAAACTAGCATTTTAGTTTCTTTCAGCTTCAACCTTCATATAACGTTAATTTTTTTTTATTTTACCTTCTATACATTTATATATATACATACAAAAAGCTGGACAAAAGAAACAAATGAACATTAGATGATGGAAAGTGTGAAAAACATTTTATGTTAGAACGGGATCCAAGAGTCACGTTGGATTACAAAAGGGTATTTTATACACTTTTATAGTAATAAGGAGAAAAAAATATTATTTTTAATATCGTTTTAACTTCAAATATAATGGAAATGATTTAGGCATTAATTTAAATAACCTTTGGAAAAAAAGTTAATAAAATGAATTTAATAATTCAAAGTCATTACATATTGTTTAGTAAAACTTCCATGACACATTAGCGATAAGTATAATTGCACAAGGCTCCCTTCATAACCACACTGTATCGGTTACAACCAAGACATTGACACGGAATATCACATTCCATTGTAAAAGTACATTGTGATCTCAGCTTCTTTATATTTTAAGCCAAGAGATAATTGAACGAATAATTGCACGCTTTGTATAAAAACTTCTGTTCTTTGCAATTTAATAATATACGAAATTGAGTTAAATTGAAAGCATCGATTAGGCAATGAAATAATTTATACTTCTTAATTAATTATTTCCCGCTATCATATTTAGATAAGTACTGAATAAACCAATGTTTTACTTAAACAAACTGATAAAATTAAATTAACTCTTTAACTATATATGTTTATAAAATCTGTATGCAACAAACAATTGTACCATTCTTTTAAATATGATTATTTTTAAGAGAAAAAAGAAATGTTTTTCTTCAAAAAATTTGTTCTATGTACCTGAACCAAGGCAATTCCAATTCCAACGCCACCTAAAATTAAAGCATTGCGTTCGATGGTTTGTTGCAAAATTTTCATGCATCCTTCAGTGTAAACGCTGACAGAATTAGAATCGCATGGCTTCATATGAGGGGTGTCTTTGCAGCATGATTCGGGTAAGGTTCGATCAGGAAATCCAGCACGAGCCCAATCAGATGATCCATTAATTCCACAGCATGTGAACTATAATAATAAAAAATGAGCATACTTTCAATTTAAATATCATAAACATGTTTCCATTCATGTGTCTGGTACTAAATTACTACTAAATTGTAATAAAAATATATATAGATTAATTAACATGGATTAATCAATGCTACGCCATTAAAAAAAATAATAAAAAAAATTATTGCACTTTTAGTTAACGTCTCTCTCTAATACTTCCGTTAAATTGATCGCACGCTAGTTTAAATCAGGATCATATGTTAAAAGTTTAGCCGTTCTGCTGAACGCGAAACAATTCGCAACGCAGCACCGCAATCGATTTTCTGAGCGCCGCCGTTGAAACTTTTATGAATCCTATTCCGTAACGATCTCCCGTCCAAAAAACTGGTCTGACTAATGCAATATCTCGACGCCATTATCAATAGCTATTAAGTTACACGCAATTCGTGCGTATCGCTCCATCTGGTTGATAGCCGTTCTTCACGGAATTCCGTTATGCTTGGGTATACTAAAATTTTGCCATCGATTTCGCTCTTCTCGCCGAGTGGGAATTAATTTTATTTCTCTCGGTCTTCTCCAATCAATGGAATACGTTTACAAAAGACCCGCAATAATGAAATGCGCTGTATATAGAATTAATAAGTACAAGTAACGATTGCATTACGCTTATTTCACGAGTTTTACGACCTTAAACTATATTTGTACGTCACGGGGGGGAGGGGGAGGGGGGTTATAATATCTCCGGTGTAAAAATGTGGGAAGTTGCATTTGTGACAGTGCGGCGTGTACAGGTCAGTCGAGGTAAAATATTGATTGACAGTGCGAACGTTGGAGTGCGCTGAAAACTCTCACGATAGTTTTCTATTTCCACCGAATACCTCGTAAGGCAAAATACCCAAAGAAATCGAGTTTCTTATTATACTTACTTTGACGTAATGGATTATTCGTTGTAGGTTCATTTCTACGTTGTTCTTTTTAATGACATCAATTAAAATGTCATTAACAAATGTTGTTTTGCCTTACATTTTACCCCGAGTATCCGGAGTAATTGATAAGTAGACTAACAATTTCGCAATCGTTAAATCGATAGGATTCATTAATTCACGTGCTAAGTTGCAAACGTTTAATTAATTGCAACGAGCACTGGATGCATCTGAATATTATTATGTTGAAAGTGTCATTAAGATTATAGTCCGCATCACTGCTAATTTGATACAGTTATCCTTTTTTTCTTTTGCAGTTATTGCTCGATCCCAATTATAAATTGAACGACGGAACGTAGGAGAGAGAAACATTTGAACCTTCGAGACCGTTGCACTTACGTCGTGTTGCATAATGTCCCAATTTTTGCGCACATCGTCCGAACTTTTGTACTCCATCATGGTCGTATTAAAGCGAGAGTTGAGCATGGTTCCAATTTCGTTGCGCATCATGTAACCAGAAATTCCGGCGCCCAGTTCCAGGGCAAAAATGATCAGTAATAAAACGGAGAACTGGAAAGTTAAAATAAAATTAATTGGCGCTCTTTAATAATTCATTTTTATGATCTTGGTCTTTTAGCAGAACCATATTAGTTTTAATTATTTAGATAATCGTAAAGGATATGTTGTGAATGGTTGTCGGGGTTGACTTACAGTGATGATCATGCAGTGGTTCTCCTTGACTGCCCCGCAGCATCCAAAGAACGACACGAGGAAGACGATAATTCCCACAATAATCATTAACACTGGCACCGCGAATAACCAATTGTCCACAAAATTGCTGTATCCATTGTATAAAACCAAGATAACGGCGCCTACTGAAATGAATATCACCCCGGTGATCTGAAAGAATGTTTTATTGTCATATGATTAGATGCACTTTGGAATATTGAAAGAATAGAAAGATATAAAAATAAAATAAGTTGGAGCTCCGTAAGCTCATTGAAGAACTTGATAATATTAAGTAAATAATGAATGCAATTAAATAAATATTACTTCAGTTCGATTTTTGTGCTTAAGTTTACAAAAGGATATATTATTTTTTATTTGTTTTTACTTTAACAACAGTTTTTCTATTAAATTTACTGTTTTCAAAAAGGAAATATTTCTGTTGTATGTATAAACATTATCATTTAAAACTGTTTTGCGTTTAAAAACAATAATATTTATTTATTAAGACTGACATATAATTGAAGCAATGTTGAAAGTAGTAATATTTTCTGTCAAATTTTTCTCAGTATAGCAAATCATACAATTAGAAGTTAGTTAAAAGAAATTTCATATCTTTAATGAATTAGAAAAATAAGAAATATTTGATAAAAAAATATCAAATTTTTTGTTAATAAAAAATATACAACATTCAAATTCTTTTATGAAATAATTTAAAACGTTCTTCTATTCGACGTAATTTTTAAACTGATTTCACCTTGCACACAAAACATTCGAATAATTCCTTGCTCATTCTTTAAGCATACTTTCTTACTCGCTGTCATTTTAACCCTCTTTGAAAGGAGTAAAATTTCTCTCCATTTAGAGTCTAGAATGACTCATTTCAAATTAAACAATTTACATACAATTTTTCCTTTCATAATTTCTACTACTTTTATTCAACAGTTTCTGCATATAACATTTATAACATATACAATATTTATATATAAAGAATACTTAACATCATAATGAATTCATTAACAATTGATTGATTAATAGGTTTATAAATCATTTAATTAATTCATTGTTAAGCAAATAAAATTGACTGTATTACTTGATTGTATACAAAAGTGGAATTTCATATTAAAGGAAAGATTTTCACGCTCATTTCTTAGTTTATAAAATAAATCCAAATCATTAATCATCATTAAGGCGTGATCAATAAGTGTAAAATTCCAAGTAAAACATTTGGTAAATATTACGTATGACAAGCACGAGTTACCTAGGCACTTTTGCGTATATGCATTCATGCCCACATGCAAAAGTTGAAGGGGGAATGCATAACGTATTAAGGAAATCGAATGTCCCTCTTGCGTACGCCCTTACATGGTTTGCACGCCGTTCGATCGTTACTATTATGCACATTAATGCACAAACACTTATTTATTCCTCTGTGTTACATTTATCAACAAATTAGCTTTCAATTTTTTTTGTATTTATTTTGTTTTTTCTACGCATACCAATCCAATGTTATCATTTTAAATTGCATTGAAATATTTTTGTTTAATTTCAATTTATAACAATATCTATTTTCCCATTACTTCTTTATTGTTACTGAAAACAAAAAAAGTTTAGTTTACATTCTCAGTATATTTAAAATATTCTAAAATATACAAGATTCATTGCATCGATCAATTAATTACAATTTTACTTAACATTATAATCAATACAATCATTTGATTATAATATGTTAAATAAATTATTAAATGAGTATAAAGTAAATGATTATTATTTTTAGATTTGTTTATTTGTATGCTTAATATCAACTTTATTATAAACAGTTTCAAAAGTATTATCTTAACAATTATTTATATATGAGTGAAATGAAATTATGCTAAAATGTGTGCTGATAAATGTGAGAGTTACACGATTTTCAATGCAAATTCAAATATCCTGTTTATTTCAATAATGACGGAATGAAGCGTCTGATTGGCGAATGAATAGACAGGATATAGTTTGTGCATATACCAAACTATTATCAGTATCTATTCATTATTCATAACATATCTTGAATATCATAGAGACTTAATGCGAGATGGTAACGATTGCAAGAAAGTAATAAAAAGGACAAGAGTAGATGTTAAATAGGATTATGAGACATGAAATCGATTTAAAATTGGATTCAATTGACCCAATTAAATCATGACATTGTATACTTTTTAAACAAATTTCATCATCTTTTGTAATGTGTACGTACACAAAATTCAAGACAATTTATACATCAATTTCTTTTAATTGACCACAAATTGTAATTAAAATTAAAGTTTGCATTAGAATGCTGCAAGTTCCTTTTACATTTTCTGCAATCTTTACACACAAGCTAAATAAAAAATGTTACTCATTTTATATCATATGAGTACTTGAGTTTTCTTCAAACAAAGCGGACTGATAAATTGAAAGTAACATAAAGATTATATATTAAACGAAACAAAACATAAACTTAATTAATATTCAATAGTTTTCTTTTAAATACTTTGTAAAAAGGGATGATTTCATATAGGGATGATCCAATGTTAACTTTAATTAATTTACAACAAGGAATATTAAATCTAGTGCAAGTACACGTAATTGTTGCTAAGTAATACTGAAGAGACTCATAAGAGCAATTAAACATGCAAGAAAAAGTCATAAGATGTTAAAATTATAATTATTGTTCCCTCGATTAGAATTAAATGTATTGTTTTATTAGAAAAATTATCTTTCAAGGATACAGTTCAAGCAATATATATGTATATATATAATTTCATTTTTTAATATTGATTCATATCTTTTTTTGAGTGAAATATTTCTTACAATTTACTTAAATATATTTAATTTAATTAATTAATGTATGTAGATGTTAGAGAATATATAATTGTTTTACATCCAAACTATTCTTTTTCTTCTGAAGATAGTTTTAAATTATTTTCCATATGTATACAAATCAACAGTTAGTCAGGCAAAGCTCAAACACTCTTATGGTATAAAATAAGATGTGAGTAATAATGAATTAATATGATGTAATTTATTTGTTATATTATTTTTATACTTTGGTAATAAATATAATTTTCATGAATATAATTATATTTATTACCAATGTCATAAAATATTTCTACTTAAGACTGAATTTGAGTAATATTAATTCTACAAAGAATAAAAAACTCTATTAAGAGGATAAAATTTCAAAAAATAATTATAACAATATAGAAATTAAAAACCTATATTCATATAGTGTCAGAAGTGGGATGATTTTTGAACACGTCAAAAATTGAAATGTTATAAATCTGGTAGAGATCATTTTTGTCATTAATATTTGTATTTTTCTGTGAAATTGAAGACCAAACAGTAGTGCCACAGCCCCAAGTTCCACAGTATGAATACTAGACTTTTCTAAATTTTATTACCTTTTGTTTTTCACCTTTTTTTCAAAATTAGATTTAAAAATTAGGAATATTTTGTCCTATAAACTGCAGAAATTTGTATATTTCCCTTACTCTATTTAAACATTTATTAATTTAAAATAGTTGATAATTGCCTTTTTAATTTTTATTTACATGAATAATCATTGTTATTTTATTGTTTTTTTTTTAATTGTAAAATACTATATGAAACTCACAATCATTTATGATGTTCCTTACTTAATCAATAAAGAACACAATTATCTTATATTTTATCTGTGCGAATGCTCTGGATCCGATTTATATAATTATTCTCGCAAATTAGTCAAAAAAAAATGTGAATTTTCTCACATTTAAATTCATAATATACCGTAAAAACGGATTGAAATTGGAAATTCCGAAATAAGAAAAAGAAGGGAATAACAAAAGGGAAAAAACAAGAGATACATTAAAGGAAGCCCACTCTGTAAAAAATGTTTCATTTTGTTTAATGGCAACATTTGTTTAGAGGGTAAAGGAACCCTTATGGAAAAGAATGCTGAAAAATGCTGAAAAATACCGAAAAACTGTTAAAATTGGGAATTTTCTACATTTTTCAGCAATGTTTTTCACAAGGGAAGAAGGTCATCCCCAGCGCGAGCTCCGCCTATCAACAACAACAAACCCCCCCAAAAAACAGGATCGCTTTCCCGCGGTCGAAAACTGACATGTGTTTATCTGGCGTAGATGCCAAATGTACACAAGGATCGGCTTCCGGGAAAGCGACCGCGCGAAACCTTTGTTTTGCCTGGGCCGAGAATAACTCCGGCGCCTGTTGGTCGGCTACTTTTGTTGTTCCGTTAAATTATCGAACGGTCGCGCCGTTGCTATCGCGGTGTGTTAAACACGCTCGGGCTAAACATGCGCGTGTCCGCGCGCGTCGCCTATACGCATGTAGACGCGAATTTCGACTTTTGACACTTACCGCGAAGATCAGGTTGAAGAGGAAAAGCAGGTATTTAACGCAGGCTGTGCCGCCCGATACCATCTTGCTGCGCTCTGAGTTTCACGTGGAAAGAAAATATGCCACTCGGCTCACCGTCGGTTCGCGTCAATCGTACTATACGAAGGCTCACAGACAAACTTTCTGCACTGTTCAATGCACTTGCGTCACTGTCGTCGGCGTAACTGATGCGATTGCCAACTGCAACGCGGTAGCGCCACCCTCCAGTCACCTCGCCGTTCGCGCCGGCCCGAAGCACCTCGCCACGCCACTTTTAAATCTAAAACAATTCGTCTCCTTTCTAGTTGTCTCCCAGTAAATGAGAATTAATTAAAAATTATAATATATAACAAATAATTAAAAAAAATATTTACGGAAAATGTTTTATAAATATTAAAATGTCCACCGTATAATATTTATGTTATATTCCATTTATATTTCAAAGCATTTATTACAAAAATATAATCATACGGACATTTAAATATTTAGATTAAATTTTTATTCTTTAACAAAAATATTGATAAAATATACAAATATTACGCGCTATTAAGGAAGGGTATCTGAAGAATTTTTTTTCAAAAAGATTCTATTTATTAAAATATACAAAATATTCATTTCATATTTGCGTGTATATATAAATTTTAACAAGTATGTATGTATATAATAAATGAACTTAAAATACTTAATGGATGTCACCTTTCAAATTAGAAGGCGCGTTTTAGAGCTGGTTTACAATACTTGTCGATTCTCGAATAGATTTGGAGCTTTAAGACCTAACAGAACCTACCAACTACTGCTTACGCTTATGTGTCGCGCGGAATGGCGGCTCCGTAACACGAATTAGTTCGGCTGGGGCGCTTTCGGCCAGTTTTCTTGTCAAAAAATCATTAGGTTTATACATTCCGTGTCATTTGAAGAGCGAGCAAGCGTGATCGCAACGTTCCGACCGCGCAAATTAGTACGTTTACGTCTCGTTGCTGCACGACCCTGAATAGCTCTTAAGATGATCAAATTATTCTCCTTGAAACAGGCCAAAAAGGATGGCGAATCGCCCAAGGCTGGCACTCAAAAGAAAGCCTCCGCGGCACAACTTAGGATTACAAAAGGTTCGTGACAAATTCTCCATTTTTCGTCCACTTTTCACGTGTACAAACATCAATATTATTGAACTTTTCGATTGATTAAATGATTTTTTTTTTTCTCTCTTGTCTGCAATTTTATATTATCAAAAAAGAGCAGTTGGCCAGAGATGGCAAAATGGCGTGTTTATTTATTATTACAGTTTCCAATTTGAAACTATTTCTTAATACAGTTTACTTTTATCAACAGATTTAACAGAACTCAATTTACCAAGAACTTGTAACACTGAATTCCCAGATCCAGATGATTTGTTAACGTTTAAACTTATCATTTGCCCTGATGAGGTGAGAAATTTGATTTATATGTATATATATATATATATATTTTAATTAATCAAATTATATTTTGTTTATAATGTAGAATGTATAAATAAGGCAACTCATTTTTTTTGACAATACTGTATAATAAATAATAAAACTTGTAGAATTAAATGTTTCTTATTGTTCATAAACAATATGGTGAATTATTGCATATTTGCAAAAATAATGAATTTTATTCAATTTACAGGGATTTTACAAGGGTGGACGATTTGTATTTAGTTTTAAAGTGGGACCGAATTATCCACATGAGCCACCAAAAGTAAAATGTGAAACACAAGTTTATCATCCAAACATAGATTTGGATGGTAATGTATGTCTCAATATTTTAAGAGAAGATTGGAAGCCCGTCCTTACGATTAATTCAATAGTTTATGGATTACAGTATCTTTTCTTGGTAATTGTATTGAATATGATTATCCTTAGTAAATCTTATTAATGCCTAAATTATATTTAAAAACATAAAATGACCAGTTAACCAATAATATTTATTAAATTATTCCTATTGTTAAAAATAATTACTCATCATTAATCAGTACGCAATAGGTTATGATATAAAAAAATGGTAATACAAACAAATGTAATTACATATTTTTTTATTATTATATATTATATATAATCATTGCTCTATATTTATATAAAATAATTATAAATACAGAGCAATGATTAATGTGTCAAATTTGACTTTTTCTAATATCAGCATGTTATTTTTGGTATTAAAAATTCTATTTTTAACATATCTATTTAACATTCTCAAGAATGAATTTTTCCTTTTCTGACACCTAATATTTTTATTTCTAACTTATTACTCTCAACGTCCAATTTTTTTTTATTTTTTTTTTTTTTTTTTTTGTAAATAGCAAATATTAAAGATATATAATTAATATAATGATCTTTAACAATGAAAGAAACGATTCATTATATTAAATTTTGTTTACCGGAATCAACAACGTGATCTAAAGTGGGGAATCGCCTCTTCACTGCAGAGCTAATGGAGCGCAGAACGAGGATTAAAGATAGGTTGAGGTATCGCATGAGTGCCCTGCGTAACATACGTCCGTACTCATCGTTTCCGGTGACATAAAGTGCCACTAGGTGCATGACCCTTAAAAAAGAAAAATTGAATTCCATCTGTATTAATTCTAGCTGCAATTAAGACATTCTCAGGTTAAAATATATACTGGAAAAGGAGTCCGGGAAGTCTGGTCGTCGGAGGGGGTTGACGCCCTCGATAGAAAGACATCCTTTGGGAAGAAAATTAAAAGATTTAAAGGAATTCTAAAAGTATTATCGTTTCCGTAAATAATTAGAACTTAATCGAACGTTCGATTAGTTTTCAAAGTGTCACGTTCACTTACTTGTCTGGCCAGGGAATGGCTGTGTATTGTTGCCACCATCGTCCAGCCACGTAAGCCACGTAGAATCC
Source organism: Leptoteleia sp. ZL-2020 (assembly GCA_022817305.1). Classification (NCBI taxonomy): domain Eukaryota; kingdom Metazoa; phylum Arthropoda; class Insecta; order Hymenoptera; family Scelionidae; genus Leptoteleia; species Leptoteleia sp. ZL-2020. Next base: position 3,451 of record JABFPN010002791.1, on the reverse strand, counting down.
AAGCACGAAACTTAAGGGTATGAGATTAATAAACGTGTCACAATACACTACGAGTTTCTCGAAATCCCTTTAACAATTAAAATGTCTCGCCTTAAAATGTATACAGACTTGGAAAATTAGGAAGGTGTATAGTCAAAAGTTATTAGCCAAAGTATTAAATTACGTAAATTTACAGCGGTGTTATCGAGCAGTGTAATAAATATTAAGGGACCACAATTTGGGTGCACTTGTTATAAAAAATATCATACATTAATAACAGGAGTGAAGTTGACACCATAAGAGGTCCTTTCATCTTGCGCAGCCAACTTCACTCTGGTCATTAATGACGGTCTTTCGACCCTGCAGCATAATGCACTTTTGTTAATATAAATTTGGATACATCTTAACGAGTTACTGACCTCTTTTGTGATACAGACAGCATATGACGATACATAGCAGAAATAGCGCCAAACACAATAAGGAAAAGGAGGAGTTCCCTGTAAATAAGTTTATACAGAGAACCTCTCCACATAAATAAGAGCCTGGTGAACCCACCACTAGTGGAACTGGCGACTTCATACTGATACGAAACTGTCATGATTTATAAGTCAAATAACTGAAAATTTCAACTCCTACACACGAGCCACAATTTGGGTTTCGTAGCAAACCTCGTGATGGTTCTGCAAATATCACTGTGCCGTTTTGCATCGCGATACAGGTTACGCCGCGATGCAGTTATAATCATCTGCGTGAATAAGAAAAAATTAATTCTTACATTAATAACGAAATCTGACAATTGATGATTGTTCTAATAATATATCATATGCTTTTCTTTGATTCAAAATTAATTAGACTAGTCCAAAAATCCGTTTTTACTAGTATTTCTGTTTAGAAAATAAATGAATGAACTTAACGGATATTATATTTCATTTTCACATTATAATTTTCGTCACTACTTATCACTGAACCGACTGGTGAAACTGACTGTTTTCAAACTTTTGCATATATTTAAGTGTATTTAAATGTTATCACATAGCTGTTAAATTTTATGACTTTTCTTAAAATATGTATGCAATATATTCTTCAGCATTCATTTCCTTTTTTTCTTTCATCTTTCATCTAAGACTTATTTGTGGTTTATTCTACCTACCGCGGTTGGTCTATTTGGACCAAAACTGCCAGTAGATTTAGTGATAAATAATAAAAAGAACTGAAAAATACAGATTGGAAACAATCTTTGACGTTTTGTATTTCGTATCTATTTCTATTTTTTTCTTTGAAAAATGTTTTATATTTCAATCCCATAAATAATAATAATTAAAGCTTATAAATTTCTAATAGTTACCCATCCAAAAATTGCACTTAGTCATTATAGCTCTAGTCCGATGCTGATCAAAGATCCATCTATACTGCATCATTACCTGATACAATTCACGTCTGCCTTTCAAGTGACTACGTGCAATTTTTATCTCAATAAATTGGCAATGATGTGTAACGCGCATGCGTACTTAAGTTTTGAAATAAAACGTGGGAAAATTACAACATTAAATGTCAAATTATATTGTCAAAAGTGGTATAAAATGCACTATATATTACCAGAGGTAATTATTATGATTAATGTTAACGTAAATTATTACCGCGTTTTTATTAATGTTTTTACATCGTAAGTACTCCTTTCTTTGACTGTGGTTAATCCGCAAACGACACTTAAATTACTTTGAATGTCCGCGTACATATCTGTTCGTAAATAATTCGCCATCTGAAACAACACATTTTCAAATTTATAAATTTAAAAAAATGTTTGAAACAATTATTTACATTTCAAGTAGTTGAATAAAATTTCTCAACTTTAAAACATACTTTTATAATTCTATTTTAAAAAATAGTATATTTCTTTAAAAATTTATACTTGTTTTAATTCACATATTTTTGCTAAATTTGTTCAGTGTATAATAGAACACTTTGATTCTAAACTGGCGAAAAAAATCTGGTTAATTATTATGATATCCAAAATTTTGATTAAATTAACCAAAACATTAATTATTTGCAATAGAAGTTAAGTAACTAGAATTAATATATTTTAATTACCGCAAAAATTAACGATATCTAATATTACTATAGTTTTCTTTCCGGGTCCATTAACATGTATTAAAATTGCCATTTGATTATTAATATTAAAGACAAATATTGACTACTGTATTGCAACGTGGTACATTGACATGGTAATATTAATAACTGATATTTATAGCAGTATAAGAATATAAATATAAAAAAACCACGAAAAATGCTGTCCGACAAATTCACATTAATTATTAATAAAAAGTATCAATTAATTAAAGAAAAAAGTTTTTAAACATTATTATTTTTATTATTAATACTATATTTATTGTTATATTTATTCATTCGACGCACGCGCAAAATAATCCACGATAATTAATTTATTTTACAAATTGTATGCCATTTTATTATTGCGCATAAAATAAATTAGTATCCCATTCATAAATTTACGGAGGATACATTAATGGAACGACGTTTTCTTGATACATAACGTAGGAATAATGACCGTCAGAAATTATATTGCAATTCTTTGAGTGCCGGAAACACATGCGAAGTATGTAAGTTTATTTAAAATCTATTTCGTCCAGACAGTGTCATTTCGGAACCACAGTTATATTTATCAAAGATACGATATACACGTTGGCGCAACTCCCAAATGATGGACATTGTTTACGATAAGTGCGAAATAAATTTTTTTCTCTCTCTCTATTCTCCTCGTCAAATCTTCGGTGCAATTGAAAAGAAAAGAAAAAAAGAAGAAGAAGTCATTCCGCGACAAAATGTGGACGGCCAATAAAAGTAATTTGTCAAACGTTACTCCCAAAAGGTGGTCAAGTTGAGAGGAGTGCAATTTTATTACCAAGTTATTAATGTACGCCTGCAATGATACCGAATCTGAGTATATTTTTAGCACTTCTTTACGTTTTCGCACGTGTACGTGCTAGACGAAAGATTAATGACGATGAACTCCTGCGATATTTATCTATGTAGGTCTAGGCTTGTCTAGGCTTTCGTCCTATCGTCCAGTTTTAATTAACCCAACTTAACTAAATACAAGGATAAAAATTTCACAACCCCTTCCAGAACCATAATTTTTTTAATTATACATATATATATGTATAATTATATATCTATTTTTATATTTTAATCTATATCAATAAAATTATATTCAACAACTATAGAAGCAATAAAGTATAAATTTATATACTAAATATATTTTTAAATTAATAATAACGTAAAGAAGATAATTACCCATGTGGAAATTGCCAGCATTGACAAATGGCCCAAGCTTGGGCCAGTACTGGCTGCCAGCATACGGCAGACAGCATTGGCCCAGCATTGCGGAAGAGCCGAATGACAACAGATTCTGTCGTATGCCGGATCAATAACGGCAGTTGAATTGTTTTGTTTAACG
>JABFPN010002790.1:0-20636 GCA_022817305.1 Leptoteleia sp. ZL-2020 | reverse complement strand
GTTTTCTGTATAGCATTATATTCATGCGATTTTAGTTATATTTTTCAGTGTAACGTAACATGAATTTCTTTTTTATTCTTACAAACTGATATTTGGAAACTAAAAATTTTTCATGCTGTAAAAGCAAGTGTTGCTACTTCTGTAGCATGAAAATAATAACACAATTATTCATGCTAATAAAACAAACAGACACACTCTCGGTGTGTCCCTACTTGTTGATCCGAAATCAAACTTGCCATTTGAAAATGCGTCATAAATTTTGTGCAGGATGTGAGTCATTTAGTTTACTCGTGAAACGCAAAGTTGGCAATTAGTGGACCAAACTGTATTAGGATAATCGGATGTTCGAATGATGAAATGTTCGTTTTGAAAGCCAATTACTTCCGGAGAGAATCTCTTTTAAGTCAACAGATGAGACATATCCGGATTTAAGGTGTGAAACCTACGTCTTTGATGACCGTATAAATAATAACCTTTTTTTTAAAGAGTAAAGTTTTATTTATTTAGTATATATTGCATATATCTAGTATATATTGCATATAGCGTTTCGTTTCTTGGTTACACTTAAACTCATCGGTAGGGCTAGTGTAACCAATGTCTTATACGCTATGAATAGTTTCACGAAGTGTGATTATAAGAACTTACCTTTTAACGTTATGCACGGACATATGCGTTCTATTTAATATCATAAATTTTGAAATAATTGAAAGTTGAAATTATAACGTTCAATTATTCGAAAACATATTTCCAGAGAATCACAATTTTAATTTTTTTGTTACTTTCGATGTACGTATTCGAGGAATAAGAGTTGTGTAAATAAAAACACACTGAGAAAAATAAAATAGTATATTTATCAATAAATTCTGGGGTATTGAACCTATATGTACTCTGTAGGTGTAACTATAATAATTTATGGAAAAACTAAGTATATGTAATGCATACAGTTCTATAAGCATAGAATGCTATACAATATGTATAGAAAAATTTCCCAAAAATTATAAGTGATACACATACAAAGAACGTATAGGTTCAGTATTCCAGGATTTATTGCTAAATATGCTATTTATTTTTCTCGGTGCAGGATAATATGTAGGTTTAATTAACAACATCTCAGTTATTCTTAAGCATAAAGCTGAAACGCAGTTCGGCATTTTACATTTCTTAAAAAGCCTTAAGACACTTGAGCGCATACCTGAGCCAACTTAAAGTAACCTCTTTTTCAAACTGATTCTATTCAGTAGAATTGGTAAGATGCTTTTACAACTTTCTTTTATGCATCAAACCCCTATCCTAGTTTTTCTTGCAAGCCTGGAGAAATTTACAGTTCATATTATAGGTTCCCATTATAAATGTGTTTGGATAATTTTAATGAAAAACAAATCAAAGTTTCATGCCTGTTATTTATGCCATAGACACGTTTGCATTTGTATACTTTAATAAAGACCTGTTTTCGTTAAAAATGGAATTTTGTTGTCACAAATATATTACCGGCGTAATCCTTTGCTAATAATGTTTGCTAACAACAAGATATGGATGATTGTAATTAATAATTTACAACCAGACGTAAAAAACATTCTGAAATTTATACGTTATACAGATATACGTTATACAGACGATTTGGTGGAAAATTTAATACGTCGATTTTACAAATTCTATTGTAATCGTTGAAATAATTCATCTCCATGAATTGTACTCAAAGACAATTGTGCATTAACAAATTATTTAAAGGCAATACTTGTACTTTAATTGATTGTTATGAAACCCGCTTATTATAATACAATAAATGCTGTAATTAATCGTGTTTGCGATAATGACAGGTATTAATTCAATTAAAAACAAAAGTGAAAGTAAAGAAGATAAATTAAAAACACAAAAAATGATTTTACTGTCTAACATAAAATTTGTTACTTTCAGTCTCTGTCCCCTTTTACATGAAAAATACTGTGCAATTGTACGTGCAAAAAAATAAAGAAGAAAAAATTGTTAGTTATGACAGTTTCATTACGACAGTGCCTTGGAGTAACAAGAACTAATATTAAATTTTATATAATCGTAAAAATATAATTTATCTGATTCATACTAACAAAGTGTGAAATAACATCGCCAATGCGATACATTGAAAGATTATAAAGTATAGGATTATTAATCATAATCCTTCATCTTAATAAGATATATTATAATAACAAGTGTTGTTATATTGACATGTTTCTTTCCATTAATGTGCTCGTATTGAAATATGATATTTCAAATGACATTTGATTTTAAATCTGACATTTGTATCAATTTATTTATACACTTTAAGGAATGAACGAATTATCTACATCTTATAGCTGAATAAATTAATTAATTTTATATCACTGCGAATACGGATATTGTATTCGTTTTCAATACTGTATAACGTTAAAGCTATTTGTACTTTTTTGATTTTTTTAACGTGTTGTTTTTGAGGAGACGAGTGAATTTAACAGCTTGCGATAACTGTGAATAATGTATAAAAAAATTATGAATTTTATTTCATGTGAGATTATCATATTACACTTAACTTTTACAGGTTTGTTCTTCTTGCCAAAGATTATTGACTCTTTTTGTTACTTTGTATACTTTTTGATATTGCATAATTTTTTTAGGCCAACATTTTCATAAGTTTAGTTGGATTGTCAAAAAAGAAAGAAAAATTACATTAAAGCATCTTTTATCTCGAGATTACATATAAACAAGGTTAAATCATTACAATTGTTGACAAAAATAATTTCCACATGATCATATTGAACAGATATTATGACTTGAAGCGAAGTTTTTGTATTTATAATCACTTGTGAATAATTTAACTCTATTCTAAATGAATACCTTTACAAGATGATCAATTTTTTGATCTTATAATAATTATCTGGAACATCGGTCATAAAATATAAATAGGAAACACGATAAAGTCTAATTATTTCTTTCGTAACACTTATCAAAATCAAATTTGATTATTCGAAATTTATCGACAAATTATTTTACATCATTTTGACGACAAACCTTTATGTACATTAATATTTAAGCGGGAATTTACCGAATCAGATTACGATCGTACCTGATAACCATTATTAAAATACTATGTTCATTTAATGATGTCATAACTGTTAACTATTATATTATATCGAAACGTTGGCCATTATCGACGTTGGTATTAATACAACTTCTCGACACGTTACTTAGTGGCAAACAATTATAAAAATACTAATTAATTTAAGATAAATGTAAAATGAAATTAATTCAACAAGCTTATAGTAATAATAATAAAATTTGAAATCGAATAATAATGAAATGTATGTCTGCAGTTAATTAAGAAGAATGGAAATTAATATTATAAATGTCGTTTTCTCAAATGAACAATTAAACTTTGAAGTATCAAGTTATCGCCATTAACCCAGTGAATTACTGTCAACGATTACAATTCCAGCTCCGGTTTGAAAGTTACTTGAAATTTATCTTTGACTCGCAGCTAGTAAACAAATACCGTCTCCAAATCAAATATTTGTTTTTGGCTTTTTAAATTTTTTTGTTACAATTTTTGTGTCGCTAGTTATCTCAACTATGTTTATATTGGTAGTTGGCAAGTTGAAGTTTTACTTTCCTAAACGGTATCAGTTTGAGAAACTTAAATATGTCTTTAAAATATAAAGTTTATCATCTTTGGAAGATGCATTAAGAAAAGAATAAACATATTTGTTTAATGACTTTGTACGCGTCAATATTGTCATCTCATTCTTTCATTTTGAACGACCATAAAGTGGTGATAAAAATAAAATGAAATAATTTTCGCGTATTACGTAGATGGACTCGTTATTAGACACTCGTAAACTGAAACAATTTCCTACGCAATTGATGAATTTGTGGCGCGTAAAACGGAAGCGTTAGTAAAACAGCAATGTAAAATTGTCGTCAAGTCGTCGCAGTGAGTAATAAGCATGGAGAATGGGATGGAATTTGGTATTGAAGCGGTATTGTTTCTGCTTTGTTGTTAAGGCAGGAAAAAAGTGGATGCCATGACTAAGAGGCTTGTTGTTTGGGTTGTAAACAGTGGAAGAGCGATACGCCGAGATTTGTGAAAAATCCTTCTTCACAAGCTCGTATCAATTAACGAAATTAATATTTCACCCGTTGAAATCTAATCCTTCATGAAACCCCATCAATATTGTGACGTTTCTGAAAGACGACGAGAGACTTACAAGTATTTGCTTTGGTCAGGTCCAAATGTTGCCAAACGAGAGAGGGAGAGAGAGAAAGAGAAAAAAAAAGAGAGGGGAAGAGAGAGTATTTTGTGTGTCAGTGTACTCTTTCCTTAATCAGGTCCAGACGCGATAAGTATCGTCGTCGTTGTCGTCGATATGATAAAGGTCCGACAATAGGGACGTTTAAAGCGCTCCTCGAGGAGGAGATGTTTGTTCAGGATCCGAAAAGTCGGCTAAAGCACACATGCGTGAGATATAATAAAAATTAACCTACAATCGAGGTGCTCGCGGAGGGGTACATTGTTCGGGAGATATATCGAGCGGGACGGGAGGGCTCGGGCGCGTTTCTGATCGCGCAAATGGCCGCCGGTGGCCGGCGATGGCCGGCAGCCGCTCCGGTTGAGATGGGGTGCGGAAGGGGGGGAGGGTTGCCGTGCCAAACAGAGGCGTTCAATTAGCCGAAGGTAATTGTGCCCTTGCTTTTATCGGAGGGCCGACGGAATGCTTCTCCATTCCAACTTGTACATTCCCGTTGCCTTATCGCGGCGCGGCACTTTTTTTTTTTTTTTTTTTTTCATAAATAACTCGTCAGCAAACGAGGCGCAAGGAGACAAAGCCTCGGGAATATTGGTGCCGGCGCAAAAAAGAACGGCGCACTCGTATCCGTGGAAGACCGATCGATATCTCGATCGGAGCGATATCTCGATCATCCGATCGCCCTCTTGGACTTGTTTTGTTTTCCCACAATGGCTGTCAACTTATTTTTACGCGAATTCCGCCGTTATCGCCGCGTGCGATCGCGCAGCCTCGATAACGGGTGTCGTCCGTGGCGAGATAAGCCGTCGCGGACTCGATCCGAACGGCGACAAGTCGTGCGCGCACACGATCGGCCGCGATCAAATGCGGGGAAATGCGAGGAAATGCGAGGAAACGTGAGGAAATTCGGCTGGTTGAAATGAAACTGGTCGGGGGCGACACGGCCGCGAGCGTTGGCTGGCGCGATCGAGCTGGCGGACTTGTAATCAAATTGCCGCGGGCACTTATAATCACGTCCGGCGAAAGCGGAGAAATATAACCGCGGACATTGCGCGCGGCGGCGGCAACGCTCCTGGAAGGCGCCTCACAGACTAGCAGCCCTACGCGTTCTTGTCGGGCCCGACGACTGAAATTATCATTTTAGCTGATACTAGCTAATGTAATGATGCAGTTTTATCTCTTATTATCATGGGAAAGAGATAAATTGCGATAGTGTCGTTTATTTTGACAACGCTCGCTTGCCTCTCCGTGGAGAGTAGAGTGTGTATACGGTGCGTGTATCGGCTGGCCGTATCTCTTTCCGCGGAGACTTTCAAACGAGACATATTTTTTTTTTTTTTTTCAAAACAGCCGGCTGACCTGCTCTAAACCAGGCGGACGCTTTTCCGCAGCCAGGGAGACAGTCCCGTGAGCGATTGAGATGGTTTTGCGTGACAGAAGGGAAATATATTGTTCTGTAAATGCCAGAACCCGAAACGGTAAATGGCTCGCTATTGTTTTCGAAATGCCACTTTTACGGACATTTTGTTGAAGGGATTCAACGTGAAGAAACATGTTTGTTGCAGTAAGCTACTTGTATTTTATGAGATTAGAGGAATATTTTCGGTAATTATCGTCGTCTTCCTTCCAGCCACGGTAAGAGGATTATTGCGACTAATCTTACAAAATAAGTTTTTACTGGATATTAAACGGCCATGATAACACCACGAGATAACGTCCGTCGACAAATTCATATAAATTTACCGCGTCCTAATAATTTTCCTGAAAATTATGCCATTAGTTGAAACTGTGTTAAATCAATCAATCGATCGTTCAATTAATTAACAACGCGTCGACTTAACACACTTATCAGGCGTACGCTCGCGACTGGTGAGACGCGTGACACACGCTCAAAGGAAGGAACCACCCTTTCAGCTCGGAATGGACAAACTTTTAAGCTTGTAAGTGAATTGAATTTTATCATTTTTACATTGTTGTCGTTGAATGTCGTTTAACAACGTTATCCCGGCCGTCTATAATTAAAGCGAGGGCAATTCTCGCTCTTGTTTGTACTCGTCGCAGTAATCCCCCATAATTGGTATATGATCGCGAGTTAACGCACGTTTCGCGTCGTTTCGTTGAAACTGAGCTTAACGAGAATGAATAATACAATTGCTAAATCGCGCGCTGCGCACACAAGCCTTAATATGCGCTTACGTGTACGATGCCATTCCGCGAAAATAATCGACGAGCTCTCTTCTCGTTGCAACGACGGCAAATGTAGGCTAACGAGCAAATATTCCACACCACCCTCAATCGGTTGCCATCGCATTCGTCGTTCATCTGTATTAATCGAAGTCGCATGAAACTGTGACATTCATTCAAATCACCCCCGTCATTTTCGTCTAGTTTCATTTAAAATGCATTAAATTAATGTTAATGTTACCTTAAAAAACTGGATCCCAACCCCAGAAGACAATTTATCAACGTATTTACCATAAAATATGAAATAAATACTAAAATGAAGTACTTTTTCCTATAAATTTCTTGGAATTTTTATGGAACTGAAGAACGAAATGTTTTTAAAAATTGAACGCATAAAAAATAATGTTTGTAAACATCTGTAAGGTCAAATTAACGAAACGAAAACAATAATATTGTTTATTTACATCCAAAGGACGGAAGAATGGATGTAAATACCAAACAAAAACAAAGTTTGTTTACCACTTTGTATTTCGAAGAAGTTTCGTTTTTCAGTGTCATGGAATTTTGACAGATAATCTGAAAGCTGCTAATCCGCGGAAAGGCACGGATTTTTTTAATAATTAGGTAAAAGTTGCTGTCGCTAATTAATCTTACGGAAATGACAATACTAAAATGACGAGTGAAAATTTCTCGAGGAGGGAGAGGTATTTTTTTGTTTTTGACTTTCCAATATGAAATATCTCCGCCGTGACTCAGTCACTGCATTCAGTAGTCATCTGCAGTTAGAAACGAATCGACAACAATATTGCCGTGTGAACACTTTTAGTTCCGTACAAGCACGCTCGGAATATTGTGTTTTGTATTTGTACACCCCCGACAGACCCTCGGAGACATTTTTTTAAGCCTATGCGGTATTTAAAATTTACGACAGAGGTCCCGGCTCGGTCGAGGGATGTTCAAAGTGGAGTTATGTATGAGTCATAAGGAGCCAGCTATAAAACAATCATCGAGGTCGTGGCAACTTTTACAATGACGCACATTGCAAAACAACGACGATGGCACCCAAAAGTCGCGTAACATTATCTTTAAAATGTTAGAGACGGTAATGTTATCGAGAAACAAACAATGATCCCCCATTCCGCGTAGCCTGTTGTCCCTCACAAACCATTTTACCTCGCACTCATCAGTCCCGTCGCTCTGCTTCCATCGTATCATCCACTCACTCTCTTCTATCAATTTCATCATTTGTTTCGTCTATGAACGCTGAATTATGTGACGTTATTCGCTGCAAAATCCAGCTAATCGATTAATCTGCTCCTGTTCGATATATTTACTATACAGTTATGAATATTTTATGACCGTATTTTATGGTACAACAGACTAAGTTAAAGGATTTTATGTATTGCAAATTACCGCTTCGACCTAATTTATGGTCATTACCAAAATCAAACATTTTAAGAGCCACTATTGTTATTTCACACAATAACATATTCAGAAACAATGTCTACAAAATATACAGTCGAAAAAATATTTGGATAATAAAACCATTAACAGACGTTAAAAGAAATTATTAAATGGTTTTTTTATTACGTATATATTTTCTTAAGGAATAATCAATCAAATAATATTAACGTACCTCGTTGACCGAAACTTTTTTATTTTTACCTTGCCATTGTTTCTTCTGATTACAATATACATTTTCCTACGTGCGAGTTTTCCCCAATTCTAATCAATTCAATTCACTTATTTGAGATATTTCACGCTGCTTAACAACGAATCATAAAAAGTTGAAGTTGCTGTAACAAAATAATCAGAGTTTATTTTAATTATCAATATAATGACCGATAATATTTAAAAATACTTTAGCGTTAAATATATATCATTATTTGTTTCTTAATTTTTAATATTCTTTTCTCTCCGTGTGTGAAATTATTTATAATTCACTTCATTTTAATAATAAATCTAGGTTTTATTTCGTTTGTTAATTAATATTTAATATCACATTTCCACTTTATGTGGCAATTATACAGTAAATCGTTAATTAATTTATTAACCAATATAATAAATTTAATTATAAATGTAGTGATTTCAACTACATTTATCAATTTTTACTAGGGATCATTTCAGTCAAGTGTAATTCGGCTTTTCTTCGCAAAAGAACAAGTTATGTTTGTTTTCTATTGCAATCATAAAATTATATCGGAAATGCAACGAAAACAATGGAAAAGCAAGGAAAACAATGGTAAACACATAACCACAAGTTTAATACAAGAGTATTATCTTGTATTTTAAATACAAGAGTATTATCTTAGAGGATGAATAGTTAAAGAGCCATGAAATTGCCATTATACACTGAGAAAAATAATATAGTAATCCTGGACTCTATGTGTTCCTGTATAAAATAATGCTCGACAATGTGACAAGAGGTATCACATTTCTGATAATTGATACTTGAAAAAGTGACACCATTTACCAGACTGTCTGGCAAAGTTCTTAACATTGGAGCATAGAGTCTCAGAATGCCAGAAAGTATAGTACCTCTTATTATTTTATTTTTCTCAGTGTAAATATATCGGAAATTAGTATTATTAATTAGCATGTAATTGTATATTTCGAACCCTTACTTTTTTAATTTGTTTATCGCAAAAAAAGGTGATCAGTGTGTACGATACTTGTTTAGAATTCACATAATATTGCACAATATATTCTTGTCTTGAATTTTTCAAGTCTTTACCCCTTAGACATTTTCAAATACTCTACTTTACTGAAAGTGGTTAAAAAGTCACGACAGTAACGTTGGAAAATGTCACTTTTTATTCAATTACCTCAATAAACAATTGGGAATTGTTCCTTACTCTCGAAATAAATGTCTCATTTCGACAAATTGATTAGCAGCGCGGCAGATAAGAAGAAGAAGAGAAAAGAGAAGGAGAAAAATAACGAAAGAAAAATCATAATGTGAGACAGAGAGAGAGAGAGAGAGAGAGAGAGAGAGGGGGGGGGGGAGAACGGGAGACAGAAAGAGAGAGAGAGAAGAAAAGAAGGGAAAATAAAGATTTTTTTGTGGAATCAGTTTATTGTGTTGAAGGATCAATCAAACAATCAGGCTGTGTGGTCAGTTGCTGGCCAATGAGAGAAGAGGACCGCCCATCTGGAGTATTACCACGTGGTAATTTTGACCACAGCGATAACGCTCTCAAATCGAGTTTCAAGCGGGGATATTCAGGCTCGTACAGTTCCACCTCTCTTCGGCCAAGTATCTATCGTTTCTCATCGCCGCGAGCGCCCAGTCACAGTTTGAATCGTGCCATACTCGAGACGTATACGGTGCTTTTTATCGCTTTAAAAATCCTTATCGTCCGTATACATGACAACACGACAGCCGTTTTGATATCACTATTGACGGTCGCGACTAATTTCCCGAAAAGCTTTTCCGCTTTGCAAATTCCGCGCGTTGATAACCAGTTCAGAGCCAACTGGCTACTAAATTTCCAGCTGATATGCGTCATGTTTCTATCGAGGTACAAACATTTATTGCTTTTTCTTTTTCTTTCCATTCCTCACACTGTCTGCATGTATATTTCAATTTTTCAGTTGATTTCTTTAAGGCTTCACGCCGAAATTATTGCTCGCACCAAGTATGATAAATCATCTTTATACATTTATGATCATTCTGCACACTTTTCACAATATACTCGTTACTTTTACATTTTAACAATTTTTCCACTTTTTCTTCTTCTTTTTTTAATTTCATTATAATATTCTGTTTAATTGAAATCGGACTCGAACAAAATAAATAAAAACATCGTTAAGTCTTTATATATTGTTTTATATATATAATATTTTTTATATATTATATATAATATATATTAGTGTTTGTTGTTGCCAACTTTTTTTTTCTTCATTTTATACCGTCAACAAAAATTTTATTTATATGAAAAGTAGCGAAATTATTTTCACAAGAGTATATTAAATACTAGTACTTGTTAATGTAATAGAACAATCACAACCTAAAGTTATATTTTTATAATTTGTACATTTAATTATGCAAGGAAGGTAATTAAGTTTAAATTAAAGGATTTAATTAAGTTTAAATTAAAGGATTTAATTAAGTTTAAATTAAACGATTTAATTAAGTTTTAATTAAAAAAGAAAAAATATTAATGGAAAAGTGAATTGATAGTGTATTAAAAATATATTAAAAATGTTTCAATGTATTCTGTTTATGTGCATGTTTTTGTCATCAAAATATGAAATATCTGTTTTCTTTTCTCTTTGTTTTGATTCTGAATTTTTTGTTCGATTATAATGTTAAAAAATTTTATGCCTCATATTTATAAAGGTATTTTGTAATGTACAGTGTGTGCTATGTATAGCAAGTATAGTGCGCTACTTAAAATATTTCGTAATTATTAATTAATTACGAACTATTCATTAAAGTTAAATTTCACGCCGACATTAAACCAACAAGTTTCTAGAGTAATGTAATGGTTAATTGCATGATTTTTTTTAAAAACAAATCACCAATGAAATTGTGCATATATTATATTAAATATTGTACTGTAATAATTCAACTAGTTTGTTTAATGTCGTTCAAAAGGTGCCATTTTTAAACGCATTTCATTTTAAATAAGTACGTCTATTAAAGTTTGGAATATTTCGTATTATATTTACCGTGTTATATATATGTGACCACGTAAAACATAATGGATTACACGAATCTTTTGGACAAACTGTGACAAATTCCTCGAGCCCTAAGACCCTCGTTGAAGCAGTTGCGTGCACTCGATGGAAAAATTAAAAAATTCTCTATTAGAAACCACTTTGGTTTATTGCTGTAAAGCAACTGGCTGCTATTATAAAAGTTAGTTCGTCTACGCATTATATCTTATGATATATAATCTGTTAGATTAGACTACAATTAATCCTTGATTACGCGTAATATTCAATTTTGATAACAATAAAAAAATTGTCGCATTAATTGATATGAGCCAGGAAAATGATGCCAGCAACCGCCTTGCCCTCGACATTCACAATTTTTCTTCTGGCTTTAACTTTAACAACTTTAACTTGAGGTAATAATTTATTCATTTTTGTTAATCAAATGCATTTTGTGCCCGACTTTGGTAATATGCCAACAATTTCTTTTGCATCTCTCATTCTGGCCGTATACGTGAAATTAGTTTTTATAAACGTACATTTTGGGGAAAAAAGTTGTTTACATATAAAGTGAATTTGTTTGAATACTTTTTTTATCCATTAATTTAAATTACACTACCTATAATCAATAAGAAGAAAAACGACATTAATTAGAAGTATTAATATAAAATTGAGATTTTTTTCTCTTTACAATATATTGAGGTGTACAGTTTTTATCATTATAAAAATAAATTTGTTTGTGATCAAAATAAGAAATGTATTTAAAATAAGATGTTTGACTCATTTTGAAATTAGTCAAAATTTCTTCCGATGAAGAGTGCATACCATTGAGTTTTCAGTGTTAAAATACACATTTCTTCCTATAAAGCCGATCCATTGGATGAATTCATGCGAGACAAATGTAGTAGCAATTTTGACATAAAAAGGAACATTAAAAATATAATATTGGTTATTGAACTATGAATATTTGATAAAGTTAAAATCTCTAATCACGAAAGTTAATAGTCAACCAAAACGAGGTTTTTTTTTAAATTTTTTTTACAATCAAAACGAAGTTAATAAGTAGTTAATGAGCTATCAAGCAGATAAGACAGAGAACATTTTCATTTAATTCGGACTAAATTTAGTAATTAAAACGGAATTATTTCTCTGAACGCGTTGCTCTATTGATGCAAAGTGACGAAGCGTAATAAAATTCAGAACCACTACAACATTTTGAAATGGTTTGAGGTGAAAAATGAGTCATTGGTCGTTTGCGCGGTGAATTTGTACTCGGCGAACTCGTGCAACAACCAGCGGAAGACGAAACTTGACATTGCTTGACGGAAGTGACGCGCGTCCCGTGCAAACAGACGCGATACTTTCCTCGCGCCGAATAGGTAGGTGTGCCTGGCACATCCTCGAGTTGATCCGCGAGGATTTGCGCGTTAACGCGCGCGGCCTTTCTGTCGTCGTGTGTGTGTATGCGTGTGTGTGTGTGCGTGTGTGTGTGTGTGGGTTGGTCCACGCCGCGTGCCCGGATGGTCTTTTCGTTGCTTTTCCTTTGTCAAACAACGCGCTCTTGGTGACAACGAAAGCAAAAGTTGTCACCGATCTTTTGACCCGAAATACTTCCAATCCAAACAATTTCGTGACCTTATATCGAACGACGAGTCATACCGTCGTCGTGACGGTCTCTTTGTTCCTGTCCCGTTTAAAATTACGCGATACAACGTCATCTTCCACGAATGTCTTGAACATAGTTACAGTTTGCACTGCGCCTACTTGTCGAAATGTCGAATTGATTGATTCATGAAAAGACGCAAGGTATAAATACGTGCCTAAAACAATAATAGTCTACGTTTTTGAAGAGAAATATACCTAACAACAAGGATTAAGGATTTATGTAAATGTACACGCATACACACATTTCAGGGAAAGTTGCCATTTATTTTTTTAGTAATATCGAGATGCTTTTCTCATGACTTATAAATAATTTTTCGCAAAGTTTTGAAAATATTTATTGTTGCGAGCCCAATACTTGCGGTACTATATGTGGAGCAATTTTATCATTGATATTTCGACAAGATTGAAACCATTTATAAGTAACTGACATATCAACGAAACAAGAAGAATGTTAACATCTCTATTTGTTTATTTGATTTATATTTTTTCATTCCTTGTTAAATTTAATTTAAATTCGAAAGGTGTAAAATTGTTACAATTTTACAAACTATAAAATACTGTTGGATTTTAAACGAGTTCCGAACAATTGGAATAGAAAGAAAAGTAGAAATTTCTCTCTAAAAAGTAGCAAAATATTTTTATGACACGTGTGACCTTATCTATAACAAATGGAATTCATATACCCCTCTATATCGTTTATATTTTAACATTTTCACCATAAAATGATAGCAGTGAAATTGGACACGAGCAGTTCCACCCCTGAATTTTTCACAGATAATAATCTACCGCGTGCCTTTATTTATTTTACAGTATTGTAATAACTTTTATCGAAAATGTAAGGAAAACTCAAACACCACCCGCGAAAAAGTGTTTACTGATAAAACAATACTAAAGTAAAGCTTGATTAACGCTGCGCAAATGCCGTAGGATCGTGTTGAATGTATTATTTTCAATATAATTTACAAAATAATACATTTTACGATTCATAATGATAAGTGGCATTACTTTTCAACACTTAATTTGGCATTTAAAATGAAATTATACAATAATGGTAAAATTAATGATATATTTTCGTCGATTAACGTTTCCACAAATATTAAGGTCATTTTCAAAATTTATTATATAAATTTTACCGCTCTCTGTTTAGGACACAATGAAAGAAAATCTTCCAAAACAAGATATCAAAATTGAATGGGACTGTCGTCGCGTCGGAACAAGTCCCCCACAAATCTCTAGGTCTGGCGAGGATGTTCAGGCCGTTGGCAGCCCCCGTACCGTCATAACGCAACGCCACGTACGAACCATCACGACAGCTGGCCACATAACAGAAACCGTTGCGGAAGCGGAGCCGGACTCTCCGGAAAAGAGTCCCGTTGCTGGCAGCTTGCAACAGGTGTTACAACACCCTCAGCGCCCGACGAAGCAGATCCTTCAGAATCAGAGATACCGTGCCGCAGAAAATCAACATCAACATTTCATCGACGTACAACAATATGGAAGTCCAGATAACAAATCCAACGACCAAGCCAGGAGCCATGAACAGTACATCCAGGTAAGCCATAATGGCGCGACAACTCATCAGCACAACGTCATTTACACCACGAGCAATGAAATTAAGGACGGCGTGGAGAACACCGGTGAGCCTACAATCACTGTCGCCGTCAAGGAACCACCGAGGTAAGCTCAGTGGATGATTGTTCAATGATTATTCCATCAACTTTGATGGCAATTTCATGGCTATTTTATGGCTATATCATGGCTGCTATAATTGTTGATTGAAATGATTCGCAGGTATGAAACACCCGTGTCCGAAAGACAAGATGTGTATTACGCCGAAAATCAAGAAGTTTCGCGCGACAATCACATCATAACGGTTCAAGATGCGCGTCGAAACCAACTGGATCCGTCGCAGAGATTTAGTCCCCAGGAGTGCGGAAGACAAAGTGGGAGCAGATTTCAAGAATCACCATCATCCGTGTCAGTTGACAAATATGACAATTCGCCTATGGTCACACCCCAAGGGTCGGTCCACACGACTTCGCCAGTAGCTGCCTATCCTTCTCCAAACGTGGAGAATATAAGGACATCCCAGCAGCAAGTGGTCGTAAGTGGTTACGGCAGTAACGCTGGCGCTACTATCAAATACGATACTGATTCGGTGTCGGCCAACGCCGACACTTTAAAATCGGTGAATACCTACACAACATTGGAGACTGTTACTTTGACGCAGCCTCAAGTTGTACCTTACGCTCAGTATATCACCGCTGAGAATTTCTCCCAGCCGCCTAGTAATTATAATTACGCAAAGTCCGGAGATGTATTCGTCAGCTATCCTGTGACTTCTCAAAGCCTAAATAGACCATCGGAGGTAAGATAGAAGAAAAAATATAAGCAGTGCCCATCAACTAATATAATCGGGCATGTTTAAGAAATTTGACAATCCAGTACTAATTGAACCATGTATTCGCTTTCATTGCAGGAATCTCATGGGAATTTGTATATAAAGAGCGATCCAACTTTGTCGTCTTCTTCGATACTCTCCAGTAGACCACTCCACTACGAGCAGCCCAATTCACCAGGAACGCAAATGACTTTATACGGCGGAAACGCTTCTTATCAGTATTGGCAACCGGGATCCACTTCGCCTCCAGTTGAATACGTGCAGGGATACCCTGGAATGACCGCAATTTCTAACAGCGATCCGTCAAATATGCAACTATATGCGCCTGGAAATTATAATATTGGTACAGGTACCAATGGCTCCCAATCTTCTTGGACAATCTCGCCCCTAGTAGCTACCGAAGAAGCTTTGGAAGGTGCTGTCATGTCCGCCGAAACTAAGGAATGCGCGGGTTGCACTGGCACATTAAAACAAATATGGCGTTTGGAAGGCGCTGCGCCGTATTTGTGCCAATCGTGCAATATTTACTCCAAATTCAACGGAGTCGGTAGGCAGCCTATGCGGTGTCCCAAACCGCGACAACCAGTGAATGCGGTAAGCAAAATCTCACTCGAAAAATTCATACTATAAAAAGAGAAACAGAAAAGAACGTAAGAAAAAGAAACAATCCAAATGACGATTCAGTTTTAGCGGCTATAAATTTCCGTCATTGTTAGAGTACAAACAGACTTAAATAACGCGTTCGTGTTGAGCAGTAGATGCATGAAAATAACCAACTTGTTTAATATTTTTTCAAACTATAAACTGATAAATCGTTGGGTTGCGAGCAGATTGGAGGAATACTTTGATTAGTCCAAAAATCTGACCGCTCGTGGAACGAGGACATTGCTGTTTGTGTTGATAACGATCGGACCGAATAACTCACGTAGCGACACGACTTCGATATTAAGTAATGTTTGTGTTCTGGGATGAGAAGCGCAGTCCTTATCTCGCGGCGCTGAACAAATAATAACTCCTCGCAAGAAGGAGGTGTTTGCTCTAGTTTCCCCAAAGCGAGAGATCTCCCGCTCTCTCTCTCTCTCTCTCTCTGATGCCACCTCGATTGTTAAATATCCGTCTTGGGATAACACGCAAACTCTCGGTCGTTTACGTTGAAATGCTTGCACTTGTACGCTACACTTAAACGAAACGTTTGTCTCGCGCAAAATTTATTTTACGGACCATAAACTCCGCTGGATGAATTTTGCCGAGTCATTTTACAAGAGGGATCACGTTGTTAATTTTTACTTAGACTGAGCAATTAAATGAACTTTGTTTTTTGATCCTCAGAATAATGGTGGACGTCGGGTGGGTGTTTTGTGCGCCAATTGTGGCACGACCAACACCACTTTATGGCGACGAAACAACAATGGCGAACCAGTCTGCAACGCCTGCGGACTTTATTACAAACTCCACAGCGTAAGTTACTTATTACTCCTTTTTTTTCGTACAAATTAATTCAACTTAATTTAAACAATTCCTTTTCTTTCTTCGCTCATCGGCGACCTACATCTCGTACAGTCTGATGAAACATTTTCAAAGTTTCGCCTCGCACCTGTTTGCCAAATTCCCGCGTACTCTCCAAGATAGATAACTCGCCGCAAATGATAACTGTCTCTTATACAAATTTTATCACATCATCTTACGCATGTACGCAATTACGTACGTACATTTCAGTTCATAAAATTGCATTTTGTTACGCGCAAAACACCGGCCGGGTAGGTTGAATTGTCGCATTGAAAGGCCGATAATTGGAAACATTCAATCGGAGCCAAGATCTTTTTGTTTCGTGGCGCGAATCGTTGGCCAATTCATCGCTTTTAGCGATCGACGATAAGATTTCACCGTTGCGGCGTAAAATTGTCGACAACAATTTAAACATTGATTTAATCTTGAAGGATTATTATTTTGCCATCAGTCGACTTTGAAGTCCAGCAATCGGGAATATTATAAAATAATTGTACTTTGTTTCAATATGTGAACTAGATGCAAAGGATTCCGTTTCAGCATCTTCTCTCGGACATTATTTGCGAATGAAATCTCGTACAATTTGTCATTCAATTCACCTTAACAAATACGCGTTCGCAAAGTTGATGATTAACTTGTCCTCCGGTTAATTCATCAAACATGTGTAATATTTGATGACGCGGCTTATCACAAATAAATCTCAACTGTAAATTATTTCATTTCTTAATTTAGATATCAATTGGTTACTGATATACGGCTGGAATTAGAGATAAAATTTAATAGGGCATCTTTCGAAACCACCGAACGAATAGTTTCTGAATCGAAGACTTGGCGTTTTAATCAATCTTTTGTTTGCCCTTTGCGATAAGCTCCATTTGTTTGATTCCGTTTGATATGCGATACATTGAAATATCAAAAACAAACGTTAACATTCGATGACTTTTTTTTACAGGTCAACAGGCCACTAAGTATGAAAAAAGAGTGCATCCAGCAGAGGAAACGAAAACCAAAGAACCATGGCAATCTGCCGACGAATGTTGGCTCCGCTGGAAGCGTTCACAAGACCGAGATAAAGCCCAGCATGCTCGGTGAGTCCTCGGTGAGCAGATCAATTATGGAATCGTGGCGATTTTTGATCTCTCTCTCTCTCCCTCTCTCTTTGCTTCTTCCTCTCCCCCTCTTCATTGCCTTTGGCATTAAATTAAATGTAGTTATCTATTGTATCGTTTGATTACAAACCCAGTATCTCAACAAAAACTTTTCATAATTTGTTTTAACGTCTGTTAATGTTTTTATCCAAATAAAAGTGAATAGCTAAAATTGATACTGGATATTCTTGTTAAATGAGACCTTGAAATATACGATTAACACGTTAATGTCGAGTTTAATCCTTTCTTTAGAACGAGCGAAACATTGCTTTTCATATTAATCGATGCACTCTTGCATGTAAGAGCGCTCTAAAAAGTAATATACACAGAAGTGTGTGTGTGTGTGTGTGTGTCTTTGTGTTTGTATTGGATTAATCACTGTTCAACTCACGATGGCCGTTCAAACAATCAGGGTGTATCAGAGTTAGAAAAATAAAATTGCAGATTGGTTAGATCGCTCGATAAGAGTGAGTAATTTTCCTAGATGGGGAGTTGTCGGGGAAACGTAGAAGCAGTGACAGAAGGAAAAAAATGCGTATATAATAATAATAATAATGATAATGATAATTGTAATTATAATTATAATTATAATGCCTGCATTAATTCAGTTTAAATCGTGCCATTTTACATTGCTAACTCTCTTCTTATTATTATTGGACATTGTAAAAAATGTGATCGGATTTTCAAAATTTCTTAAATGTTAAAATCATGAATTTTAATTGTGCAATTTGATGCAAATATTGACTGAAATGCTTTTCGCGTGATTATTATATTCAAAATTTCTGACAATTGAATAATTCATTTGATTGAAGTATTGAAATAAAATGTTTTGACATTGCAGTAGATACAAAGCTACATTTGAACACGTTGACAAGTGTTAGTATGGGTGGGGGTGCTGCGGGTGAAGACCATTATCTTCCTGTTGCACCTTTAACATCTTCGCAATTGGGACACGCACATTCTCCTCTAACTTTACCTTCTGCCACTGTTTTAAATCGACAAACAACCCTTAGGTAAGTTGGCCATGAAATTGAAAATTACAATGTTTGTGGAACTTTTGAATTTCTTTTGTTTCCTCCCTTTATTTTACGTATAAAATTTATTGCTTTTCAACTCGAAGACAAAAGGAAAAAAAATAGAACCTATTAACCGGCATATGTGTGTCTGCTGTCATAAAATTGTAACAATTTGAAATGAACAAATTTTAATTATGCAGTTTTTTAATTGCATAAACTATAATTTCAGAGTTCCTCCGCTAGAACCAATCACTAGTCGACCCACATCAGATTTGATATCTGTAATCACATCAACATCGGCTGCCAATAATGATAGATCTTAGGAGGATCTACGTTTCGCTGAGGATCTAGATTTATCGAATGACGATTCATTATCGAACGGCATCTACTATACCGACCAAAAGATGTAAGACTGTTTTCACCATCTGCTTATGTTGCACTCGAATGGCCTCTTCCTTAGAGAAAGGCACTTTCGATCCTACAATTGTGACGCCGGGTTCCGTCGGTACAATCAATATGGCGTCAAGAGTTGTTAAAAATTTGATTTAAGATGCATTTACTAATTTTCACAAACCTTTGTTTTTGGTTCAATTTACTTTTTTTCAAAAAAAAAAATCGTGATCAGTGATAAATTCACCTTTGAAATTCTAATTGAAAACATTGAAATATTTCATTGCTATTAATGAAATAAAGTTGAAATTTTTTATTGGATAGTTATTTTCAATTGAACAAGAAAAATGCCAAAGTTAGACAGAAATTGGCAGAAAAATTACGATAAGAATTTATCCTATTACAATTATTAATACATTGATTGATTTTAAATCTCAATACAACTAAAGAAACATCGAATTGCACGATGAAAGTTTATTGAAAAATTAAGCGCATGAAATAATAAATTAATAAATCCGAGTTATTTTTGAATTTATTTATTTGTTGGAATGTTAAAAAAATGTTAACTTATATTAGTCTGGTTCAAAGAACAACGTTTCAGACATAAAAATTTGAGCCTGAAATATTATGCAAATATTATAAATTGAAAAATCAGCACTTTTGAAACCGATCAGTGATTTAAAATGGTATACCAAGGAAAAGAAGGTATACAATTTTAAGAGGTCTTTTTTAGAGTAAAATAATGCTTTTATAGAGAATATCTTCGGTTCCCAGTTACCAAAAACCAATTGAATCACGTGAATAACATTTCTGATGAAGCACAGATTGTAATGTTAATAATTTAATCGACATGAATAATGTTAAAATTATACAACGCATTTTATTTTTGCTTGTATAATGCATTAATAATAAATTAACTGTAAATATAGACTTTTGGTGGAAATATTTTGTGGAGATTATTAGAGTAATAACTCTAACCAAAAAATAATAATATCTAACCAAAAATGCCACTCCAACCAAATTCGTATGAAATTTCTTTCTGCGTATCAACGAAGATTAAATCGTTACCGTTACCGTCTGTGTTCTTTTAGTCATCGGCAGCTATTTTAATTTGCTCCCATTTGTTTCTATTTATTGGGTTTGTAGTCTCTTACACTCAATTAATAAGTGGAAATTATAGTTGTCATTTTATTTTAAGAATAACATTGTAAATGTAAATAGTATAATTATTCAGTATAAATAAGTGCGTTATTTTAAATTTAATAATTATGAAATTTCCAATTTGGCACACTGAGAGAAATATATGAGTATATTTTACTAAGTGTTTTCGTAAAGTTGTGATATATTATCTTTCTTTTAAATAAATACTAATATTATTTCATATATTACGAATTTTTTATTATTAATTACCAAG
>JABFPN010002789.1:0-20647 GCA_022817305.1 Leptoteleia sp. ZL-2020 | reverse complement strand
GAAGCATACGAATTCTTGAGCAAAGCATTTGAATTTATATCATAAATATACACTAAATTTACACTAGATATAATTAAACAGATAATCTTAAAAGTCCGTGTAATGCAAGCCGTTTCTATCAGTGTATTTAAATTAGTAAAAATAATAATTTCCAGTTTTTTTTGTACCAAAAACTAATAAATTATTTCTAAATTTTACCATTATTAACCATAGAACCATTTACTTTTCCAACGTATTCTTAAATCGTTCTAAAAGTGTCACAAATTTTGCGATACGAAAATGCGCAAACGACTCTCCTCGCGGCCGTCCGCGCGATCGATGAACTTGCTCTACGTAAAAAGGTGCGAAAAAAAGAATATCGCGATCTGATAAAGGAATCTGTCAATTGATATATAAAGCGACGCTTTCCGAACTTATTTATACGTTCGGCGACACTTACGATAAAGTATCAATGTAAGTACAAGAAACGAGGGACGCGCGTTGCGTCAAGCCCCGATTCATAATTATTTATAACAATTATCGCGATACGTTTTAATTGCTCGTTTTATTATGTAAAGCGCATTTTGTAATCAATCGCGCGCCGAACGTCGCGATCGCAATTTTCCAACGTACGCGCGGGATACCGGATGACGTAATTCGTGTCAATGCGATCCTTTTCGTTTGCGTTTTATTGGCGCTCGGAATCGATTCCAAGTCGGCGAAATCGCGGATGCAATTCCGCGTTAAAAAGTAACGCAACTTTTTCGTTAATACCGGCCATTAAACAATCCGGTTCGCTTCGCGCGTAAAACAAATGTTATGAGAAGTGTTATGTATTTGAATAATTTCAAATGTGGACAGAGTGCGATGATACCTCAAAAAAAGTTTTTTGTAACAGATGCACGGAAAGTGCTCTGTTTCCGTCCAGTTTAGAAGACGGAAACTAGGATAGAAAATGACTTGTTCCCGCCCTAGGACGGGAAATAACTCATTTCCGTCCGGGTCTCCTTGGAAATAGCTGGTTTCCAAACAGAACTAAAACAGGGCACTTTCCTTACACTTGTTACAAAATATATTATATCGTCAACGTGACTAATTATAAAAAGAGGTACTATCTTTTTTCATTTTTTATTAATTGGATTTTACATTGAGAAAATTTCATGCGAAAAGTTTTATCTTACGGTTTCATGACATTCTATACACAGAGAGAAAAAAATATCAATTTTTAATAAAAAGTCTTCTAGTTTGGAATTATACCTGCAGAATAACATTATATAGTAAACTAAATTATTGAAATTTATTAAATCAATTTATTAAAAGTTGTGATTCTATTTAATTTTGTATAATTTGACATTCTGTTTATTAAATTTTGGTAAACTGTTTTATAAATGTTTTACGAACAAAATTTGAAATCTCCTGGTTTATAATTTTTAATATTCTTTTATCTCCGTGTATATTGAAAATTTTAATTTTAGTAAAATTTATAAGCACTCACCATCCGGGTTCATCTTGGTGTAGATCACTTTTGCCATTGGATGAAATTTGGATGAAGTCACTGATGTATATTTCTAAAACAAAAAAAAATCATGATTATTAATAAGATTGAAAGAGAAATCCGTTTATCTATACATCTAAGACACAAATAAGATTAAAAGACTTAATATTTTTAAGTTATTCTAATTCCTCGCTTTTTTCTTGTATTTTTCACATTAATCAAACAATAATTTTTATGCGACTACATACTTTTTCCCCCATTTTCTTTTTCGCGCATATTTCACCGGTCCGGGCAATTTTAAACGAATGACTAAAAAATTATTCCGCGCGTGAAAATTTCGCAAAGTTTATTGAACTGCAAGAATTATCGTTCAACTATTGCGATTACTTTTAATCGTGTTAAACTATGTGCTTAACTTTTACTTATTAAAAAAACATGAACCATTACAATTCCCATGCGTGGATTTAATTGATATCTGAACAGTTTATCTATAAAGAAGTTGTTTTTTTTTATTATAGTGTAAAACAAATTGTTCGTCTCTAATGTAATTCAACATTACTGAAAACTGTTTGAATTTTCATTATTTCAATAAAATGCTTATCATATTAATCGGTTGATATCATATAAACATATCAATCGAGCTACTTTGTTTTCATCATATTTCATAAAGGTCATTATATGCAATGCGTATAATTATTATAACTTGAGTGATACTAGAGTAACTTGAATATTTCATTGGTACCTAGACCATTTTTTATACTATATATAAAATGTATAAATTGTAATGTAATATGAAATATTAACATATAAATTACAAAAGTGAACATCCAAAAAATTACAACTTCAAAAATTGTTTGATATAAATAATATATTATAATATATAATACTATTTTATGCTAATTAAAATTTCTTAAAAAAGAACAAAGGTACTTTTGGTTAAATTGAAAAATAATTTTGACGTAACCGGAATTATAACAAATTTTAAAATTCCTTCGTAAATCATTTATTTCATTGTATTCAGCGAGAAACCATCAATTATTTATACATTCAATTTTTGACGTTGATAATCAGCGGTATTAATAAATGTTCGATTTAATGTTATTGTCTTTGCGAGGCCGTGAAATTTACAACTTCCCGATATTTTAATCGTAAATTTGATTTATCAGACTTGTAATATCTGTTTACCACACTCACAAAACTGTCTATTTAAGAGTAATGGAATATTCTTATATTAAACAGGATTTGCATTCATTATATGGACAAAACGAAATTCTATTTATAATAAGAATAAATAATTCTTATAAAGCATATATTTATCTGAAGAATAATTCCATTTATACTAAACGGATTTTTTTTCAAGAAAAGAATAAAAATAGTTTCAGTTTAAGAATATTCAACAGATGATACAAATTTAACCTAATAGTTGCATGCAGTATATATAAATATGTACATACCCACACTACATATGAAAATATGTATATTTTAAATTGTTCGAAGCACTAATTTATCTTGAAATTCGCACACACAATATAATTAATTAAATAACACTGACCGAACCGTAAAAATTTAACACGCACTGAACACGGCCCGAAACAATACTGCGACGATTACAGCTGAACTAGGCTTATATATTTACAAATAGACACATTCTTATAATAAACAGAAATTTCATTAGTATTATCTGAGATAAGATTTATCGTAAAATTAATTACCTTTTAATATAAACACTTAAATTTATTGTATACTAATTGAATATTATTATTTTTAATTGATTTTCTATTAGTTTTAATAGGAAAATTTTCTTTGTACAGTTTTCTTAAAGTAAGTATATTTTTTTTCTGAGTGCATTGATTTCAAAATATACATAATCGAGTCGCGTTCATCTTAATTGTAAAACACCTGCAATTCAAAATTTCGCTGAAAGACATTTTTCGTAAATGCAAATTCGCGTGGTCGTATCCAATCTAATAAGGTGTATTTTTAAATCCCGCCATCTACCGCAGAGACGTACGTTCCGTTCGATAAACTCCCGACACCTTGAAATGACGAAATGCCAATGACGTATATACGTGCATTACAGTGTAACGCCCACGTTCAAAACCGTGTGGGAATTATTCTCATTGTCGTTAATTCAGGAGCCATAAACATTTCATGGCGATCCACATGTTCGACTCCTTAGCACGAAATTCTATCTATCAAAGGATTATATACACCGAGAAAAAAAAGTTGTAATAAAAAAAATGGTAATTTTAAATATGACTTTTTTCTCAGTGCACATTTTTATCTCTCAGACAATCAAAGAGGAAGAAAAAATTTCTGTAAATTCTTTCACCTTGTGAAATATTTCTCTTCAATTTAAACACCGAATATCATATTTGCAAAATCTTGATCAAGACATAAAAATTTATATTTGTAATCTATCAACATAAAACATTTCTACAGAAATATGTTTCCGATTTCCTTTTTTTTAATATTAAAAAAAACATTAACTGTAATTTTGCTCAATCTTTTTAATGCACCTATCATTTCTAGGAGTAAATTTTATCTTTTCCAAGAATCCAGCAATTTGTACTTATATCGTAATATTGCTGTATTCTAATAGTAAACAAACATTAATTCTTATTAGGTATCATTAATTATTAATCATCTTTTCAATTATGCTTTTTTTTTACTTTATCTTCGTTAAATGCGTTTGCATCTCATGATAAACAGACGTATAAAAATGTTCTTACGTTAAATAGTGAAAAGGTATATTATGTTATAAATTTCGCGCGTTACCCCCAAGACGTTTATTTATAATTTCTTTTTTTTTTTCTTTTTATTATTCCATAATTTCATACTTTACGGTACACCTTGTCGAAATTTATTCCACGGGATGGTTATAAAAAAAATTGTTCACACCGCGTTTGTTACAACCGCTTATTCGGTCACATTAAAACGTGCATTAAAATATTTATATTGCAATTTTATATCAAACCCCGGTAACATAATACAGAATTGACCGAATTTTTCCTCCGACTATCAACACTTTCGATTTTATATCGCGGGATTAAAAAGTAACGCGTTTTATCCACGGTCGATCTTTACATTTTTCGCGGTGTCTTTGACACAATTGTACGACGAATGTGCCAGAAAAGTGCGACCAAAAAGTATTTTAAGGAAACGACAATAAATGTTTTAAGACGATCAATCGATTTTTTTCTTCTTTCAATTAAAAATAGAATCCGATTTGCTCCTTAATCATTACTTTACCTTACAATTGATGAATTATTTATTGTCTTGCAAATGTGAGATTCAGATTGTGCAATGCTGCGAATATATTTTTTCTTTTCTAAGACACGATAAATCAAACGCTCGCATTCAATGAATTTTGCAAATTTCAATTATTAAATGTTAAACATTTAATATTTATAATGATAATTTTTCATTAAAGGTAGTAATTTATAATTAAAACAAAGTAATAATTAGAATGTAAATTTTAGAAATTACAAAAAAAAAACAAACTAATTAATTAAAATCCAATTTTCAGAACCTCAAAAGTAAAATTTAAATCCATTATTGTTTTTATGAATATTTTACGGCATGTTTTTCTATCTTAACATATTTTTCATAACAAAGAATTTCATTTTTACGACAGATACTAATTCTTATAATGATAAAGGAAATTATATAAATGAGCCCCCATCGTTGTATTCGTTTCTTTTGTTTCAAAATATATTGCCAACACGGAATAATATTTAGCGAAGATTTTATATAAAAATTCATTGATAAAGCGAATAAAATGGGATACATTGAAATTTGATTAAAACTGACGTCACCGACCAAAAAAGTTAATTAACTCCGACGACAAAATGATTTTATTCTGAGAACAGTGCCACAATGATCACAATCATCAACATATTAATTCGTCACTATAAATTACCAAGACAACATGGTAATTGGGATTAAAAATTCTTTCCCTCCGCAGTGATATTAACATTATTTTCCAGTATCATTCACGATTACACGGATGGAATTTTGATTTTTCGTTTTCTTTTTCCTTTTCCTTCCCCGATAGACCTTACAATTTAAACGCGACTCCCTGTCCATTTCTAAGAACTAATATTTTTATATAACCCGACGATATATCTTGTGGAAATGATCGGGAACGAATTCGTTTACCGAGCGCAAAGTTTGACTTACGAGCGAGATTTATGTTAAATTTAAATCTATAGTTGTTTTTGCTTCAAAGCGTCCATAAATTTGTGAAACGAAAAGTTGTACTGTAAATTACGCCTGGTATTTGTGGTAATTAAAGGAGATGTATGATGGAAACTTTTATGAATGATCTCGTTAAAAATTATACTTTTATTATATTTTATATTAAAAAATGTAACTGAATTGTAGTCAAAATTACTGTAGAATTACTATATCAGTATTTTTACTGCACCACAATATAACTTCTCTTAGTTGATATAGTAAAATTTAATATATTAATATAGCAATACAGAAAATTAGTAAGTATGGTGAATTTAAATTTAAATTTCCTCCCAGTGGTAAAAGGAATAAAATAGAAAAAAACATAAATGTTTTATATCGCTGTCGTTATTGATTGGAATAAAAAGTCAATCGTTTCTAATGCAATTTCAATAGTAATTCTTTGCCAGTAATCGCGAGAAATCAATAGATTCCATTGTTCATCCGAAGAGATTGGAACTAACAATGATCAAAGTAATTTGTTGTATTCTCAAATAATAAATTTTTCTTAATTTAGAGATTTTCATTAATTTAGTTGAGATCAACTAATTTAGAGATTATCATTAATGATAAAAATATTAATTTTTCTGGACCAACTTGAATTTCAATTAAAAGGTAGTAACTTATAGTATTATGTCTTTTTCAGAAACTGCTTTTTAAAAATAAAAACTATCTAATTAATCAACAGAAAAATGTCTGTTTCTACTCACTATAAAAAAAATACAAAAAGATAAATTTCAATTCTTAATTATAAGCACTTTTTCCTTCATAACAGGTGATCGAGGTACGCGAAAGATAAATTAAATGTTATTAATTCGATATGTCACGCTGGTAACTTCTGACGAAGCAAATTATACGATTAGAATTAAAATTATGTTAATATGACAAATTATTTTGTACATATGTATAATTAATCTTTTCATAAGTGTTTATCATTTATGTTAAATTTATATGTTCGGACACATTCATTAAAGAGTTTTACAACTTTATCCAATTAACTAAATAATTGACGGGGTTTAATTCAGAATACATTGCAAAATACTTCAATTCATTTCATGTTCAATTTTATCCCTTTCTTAAAACTAATTTTTGCAAGGCATAAGACTTCATCAAATTGAAATTTTTATTACGCAGGAATTATGTACTTTTTATGTGCTATTTATGTACCGCAAAGATAATTTTTGTACCGCCCGGGAAAGTTATTTTCTTTTTTTATAAAAAGACAAAAATTTTATATTCAAAACACAAAATGTATTTAATTTTGTGTTTTGAATGATAAGGTCAATGGCTCGTCCAATTAGTCGACTGATTAGCAACGAAATTTGCCATAAAAATCATCCCTTTAATCCCACCCGGGTAGGATTGCCCGGACGAAAGACTGGCTCGGCCGTTTCGCGGCCCGTTCAACCGTGTCCGTCCATTTTCGCCGAAAGGCGCGCATGTCACGGTGGAACTCGCAGTGAAACGGAAGCATTGGCTGCGGCCAGTCTAACCTAACTAAAATATCGCGACCGGCCCGAGGTAAAGCAACCTCGTGGCACGTACGAAACGGTATTTAAAAGTCTTCAATCGAACGAGCGTAATAAAGCCGAGTTTTGCTCGCGACGCATCGCTCTGATTCGCGATCCAAATTTGGATTTCCCAAACCGCGAAACTCTCCGAG
Source organism: Leptoteleia sp. ZL-2020 (assembly GCA_022817305.1). Lineage (NCBI taxonomy): Eukaryota > Metazoa > Arthropoda > Insecta > Hymenoptera > Scelionidae > Leptoteleia > Leptoteleia sp. ZL-2020. The sequence continues at coordinate 13,274 of JABFPN010002789.1, read as the reverse complement.
CCCGTGGCTTGGTTATTGAAACAAATGGCAATTATTATACGTGACTTAAAGTTAGCGAGGATGCGGAGTCAGAAGGAAAAAAACATACCGTACATAATTGAAACGCGTGTCTGAGTTAAGGACTTGCTTTTTTTTTTTCTTATCATTAAAATTATTGTTCTTTGAATGCGATTAAGTGTCGTATTAAAATAGAATGGCTTAGAGTCATGTTTTTGTCCAGTGTACATTCCATTAAACCTATATTTATACAAGTGCAATTCCAATTAGAGACACGCGTTTAAACACTATTATTGGTAACGAAGCATTTCCTGATTACTGACTACTTGAATAAAGAAGAATCGCAAAGTCCGCTCGCGTTGAAATGTACGCTCCAAAGCGGATATTTTAGGTACGACAAAATAATTGTTACATTTGAATTATTTTGAATGAATGCCTGTTAAAATTATGAAAAATAGATAAGTTATTTTTTGTATAAAATACCAGTAAACTATACGCTCAACTTTTCAAAAAGAGTAAGCTTATGTTTATAAACAAAAAGACAGTCTCTCTATAAATCCAATTTTTTTGTTATTAAATAAGTTTTTTTGTATTTATGCAGTGAATAAATTTTGTTCTATATAAAATAAAAATTAATTGACTAGCTCTTATTTATTTTTCATATCACTCCTAATTGGAATAATTCGTGAACCTTAGTTTACAGTTGAACGTAACTATAAATATGCTTAAACAATGGTCGCGTTCAACTGTCATCGAGAGGGAGAAGGATCGTCCGGTCTATAATTATTATAAACTACGCCCAGAAAAAATTATACCCCGTTTGTTTGTGCGAAAAGAATGTTTAGCAGAAAATTTATATTTACTTCGAGCAGAGTTCACTTTCTCCTTTCATGGTGGCACTCGTTCGGCTTTTGCGCGCATTTCTTTGAGGTATTTAGAATTAAACGGAGTATAATTCTTCTAAATATGTCGAAGATAGTGGGAAAAAATTATAATACCTATAAAGAAATTTTTGACAGTGTACTAAAAAGAAATAAAATAAGAACTGCCACACATTCTGGCATCTTGGGACTCTATGTACCAATATTAATAACATTATGAGACAGTCTAATAATAATTTTTGTTACATTATAAAATATTATTTCATACTTAAACATATAGAGTCTAAAACTCCATTATTTTTCTCAGTGTATCATCAATAACAATAAGTACAATTTTTCATGGATGCCTCCTAACTACTATAATACAAATCATAACTATAACATAATAACTATAATACAAATTTTGTTCAAAAATAAAGTCTCAATACACTCGGAAAAAAGTAATAGTAAAATTGAAAACAATTTATATCCATTTGAGGATATTTCTGAAGAGTGAAAAATTTTACTATTAAAAATAGTAAAAATGATAATTATCAAAGCAATTTGTAGTACTCTTCTACTAACATTTACTGCATGACTTTTAAATTTTACTATTATTAACAGTAGAAATAATTACTTTTCCAATATATCCTCAAATTGATACAAAATATAGTAATTTGTGATATATCTTTTTTCTCAGTGTAATACGACAAATTTCTCTTAATATACATTCTTAAAAACAACCGCAATAAAGTAAATATAACTAACATCAACGCGACTTTTCCTCGGACTCCGCGATCTACGATAATAATCGTTTGATTGGCAGACGTGTCTGGGGCCTAGGTGCTACCGCACCTGAACCAACACGACTCGTCGTCGGCAGTGCCCGGGATCATTGCCGTTCGACGCGCGGGCAATTCTCCAAATGAATGGAAATCGCGCGTTGTTTGGCACTCGCGCGAGCGCGACAGGTTGACGGGCGCGCTGGTTGCCGGGCCGCGTCCGGCAGCCCGACGGTCCCGCCGGCGTTACGGTGGGCGTTGTTTAATTATCATTCGAATAAATGGGAAAGGAGTCACGTGCGAATACGCGCGGCGCAACTTGGGCGCACAATGCTCGGGGGCCCCGTTCGGCCGCGTGTAAAAATGAAATGGGGCATTGGGTGAAAGTACAGCCCGAGCGCTCGGCCGGCTCGGGCTCGAGACCGAGCTCGCCCGGAGGTGTCTCGTATCGGAACAGTCCGTCGCAAGAGCTCGCCGCTCTCGGGGCCACGGTGATGCCATAGACGCCGAGTCCGCTGGGGGGCCCGTACGAGTCGCGCCGTCGTCGTCTTATTAAGCCGCTTAACATGAAATAACGAGGGACGCGTTTCGATCTCTTTTTCTTCCCCTCTCGCCCCTCGACTGAGACCCGCTATCGCGGCTGTATTTGTGGTGGCATTTTGCAGGCGCGCCATGACGACCCGGTGGCTTTTGGTGCTGGCGTTGGCGCAGCTGGGCGCCGCGCTGGAGAACGGCCTCGCCAGGACACCACCCATGGGATGGCTCGCCTGGGAGAGGTTCCGCTGCAACACCGATTGCAAAAACGACCCGGACAATTGTATCAGGTGAGAACGTCTCCTAATCGCGCCACTTTCATCTCAAGCCTCGTGGGATCGGCTCACCTGTCCATCCGCCCGATCCCATCGGACAATTTCGCGCGCCCAATATCGCACGCGCCTTTCCAATGGCAACGGCGAGCTGGATATCAAATCCCGTCAACGCTCCACGGATCCGATATGTATCCGACTGCCCGGATTCGTATCCGATTTCACTCAAAAGGATTTCGGTTAAGTACTTTCCACGTGGGACCAGCGAAATTTCAGGTGGTAGAAGTAAATTTTTGTTTGCATGGTAGAGTACTTTTTGTCGGTGCAATCGTTGGAGCGTGATTTGTAAAAATAAATTGGATCTGATGGGGATATCGGTGACGTTTGGATCGGGTCAAGTTTGCTTGTCACGCGATTATTTGGATATGGTCAACTGTGTCATTTGGGACCGTGCTGTGAATGGCTTCGCAACATTCTTTCGCCTCTTTGTTGCTTTCAATAAGAAATGAAAACAATACGCTCAGGTAGTCATCAGTGTTGTTCAACTGTTGGATGTTTAACTTTTTGCTTCTCATTCAGTTTTTCACTGGCATAATTTAAAATGCTTATGGTTAAACGTTTTGTATCTCATTCTAAATGTATTAACTGTATTTATAGTAATATTAATGATAAATATAATTAATATTTTTAATATCTAAAGAAATTTTAATTTACTATGGTTTTATACTGAATAATATTTTTTTTATCAGTAAACATTTCTCTTCATAATATTTACCCTTGAAATATATTAATATGTAATGTTTTTGTTCTTGTTTTCAAATTCAATTCAAAATCAATGGTCTACAATATCTGTAAACATTTTGTAGAACAACAACTTTGCGATTTAAAATCTATATTATCTCGCCAAATTCGCAAAAAAGAAGGGGAAAAATGTTTTGTTTTTTTTTTGTTACAAATGTGGTATAAAGTTATTACATAAAAATAATGTGAAACGTCTTAAAATTTATAAAAAATCTATTTTTATGGATATACTAAATTCTCTGTTGCGTTCGTGTTTCCAAGAAATTTTAGTTAACGATATACAATGAAGCAGAAATAATTAAGTTGTAATTGATTTTAAAATTACATACATTTTGAAATGTTAAAAATTAAACATGACGGTAATAAAATAATACATAATTTACGTCTATTTTCACTTATACACGCACTTCGAAAATATGAAAATCACTTCGGTACATAATCCAAAACATAACTTTTGAATGACTCAATTTTCGCAATTACTAGTTTCAAGTTATAGACAATAGAAGATATAATCTATAATTTATTCTATTATGTATGATATCAACAATTTTTATTTTTATAATTTTTCTACATTTTAACGTTTCAAAATAAAATCTTCTTGACATAGACCATCATATATACGATATTTTTATTACTTTTCAAAACGTAATTGAAAATTTGTTTATTTATTTACATGAATTACTATTAATATTATAAACAAGTTCGATAATTGAATTTTAATGTTAAAATGTATTAAAATAATTTAATTAAAAATATTAATTGAATGCACAATCAAAGTAAATCTTAATTTAATTTTCAATATAATGTTAATTTATTTCTTTTTCTCTTTTATCATTTTCTTTTGTTTTTTTTGCATATAATCAATAAACATGCATATAAAATTAGTTTTTAAATGTTAAAATTTCAAACACAAAACATGATAATATATATGAATAACAAAATGAATATTTAAATATGTAAAAAGTCTTATTTATTCGCATAATATAAATCTAATTTTTCGAGTTTGCTGAGGTAAATTATTGCGAGATATAATCATTTCTCCGAAACAACTTGTACATATTAATCTAATGTGAAATATACAAAGATATTTCGCGTTGATTCTCATATAATGTCAATTATTTTTTTAATTCCATTAATTACTCTTGTTTTACATTTAATTAAAATTACTTATTAACATTATTGAATTTAATATAATAAACTAAACAATTTCATCTCAGAAATATAAAATTACAAATGTGGATTGTAATGTAAATATACGTTATGAAAACAATTAAAAAAAATTACATATCAAATTAGAAATGTTTCAACTAAAACTTATTATCTTTCCTTTACTATAACATGGACATTAATAAGAAAGAAATTCGATTAAATTAAAGAATATTGTTATTTTTAAAATTAAGTTGATTTATGCATATTTTTGGAAACAACATCAATAAATTTAGATACGAATTTTACATTTAATTAAGTATTTACAATAAAAGTCATTTTTTTTCCTTCATACATAGCCTTATTTTGTATGAACTTGAAATTTCTATTATTTCTTCGAGAAACTTCGCAGAGAGAAAGTCAAAGATAATCCAATTTTACAATTTTCATTAATAATTGTTGTAACGAATAAACTCGAGTCAAAAGTAAATAATTACGTCAAAATAAATTATTTATTTACCTATAAAATGGGCAATTAAACATGTTTACAATGGTTAAAACTTTCTTCGAAAAATTGACTTCTCATTACTTTGTTCAATAATGAAAAAATTGATTATATAGAAAATCAGAATAGAAGACAAAGAAAATTATTGAAACTTGTTTCCAGCAGAAATCAACTTTTGATGTTTGAACTTGCTTTACCAAAATAAGCAAATAAATGATTCGTTTCAGGTCAGTAATCAAATAACGTTTGACTCATTTGCAATATTTAACGTCTTTATACTTCAAGGAATAAATATTTTAACGTGAAGTAATTGTTGACATTAATGATGGCAACAGCTGAGCAAATTTTATAGGTAAAAGCGTCAATTTATAAATTGATACGTTATTACTTAACAGTCGAACAGCTGAAATCAAATACGTTGAGTATCAACCGAATGATTTATTTTCTATTTGTATAGAAAGTAAAGATAAATGGTTTTCAAGATTGTGGCGTGGTTCTTTTTTTGTAGAACTTATCTGATTAGGAACATATAAATTATATTTTTTTATATCCGATGTATGATTTATTAAATTTATTAAATTTGTCATAATTTGATACTGCAAAAAATTGGTGCTAATTTTGTATTTTTGCACAAGTTCGGTAAAAAAACGCGTTATAACGTACGCATTTTAGGAATTATAAAATATATTTAGAAAATCCCTAATTGATGTGAATTTATTTCCTCAAAGTAACTTCTTATTTGCTCAATATAACTTCCATACTCGAGCAAGTTGACATTTAAATATTGACATTTTATTTTCTATTAAACTAACTAATCAGATAAAATTAAGCAATCACATTACAGATTTATTACTCATTAAAATTTAACGTCAGCGACGAGAATTTCGATTTTTATCAATTATTAAAGATCTCGACTTTTCATCATCATCGTCATCTCAACTATAAAAAAAATACAATAATAAAGATTGTTATCGCAAAAAAAAATGATATTCTAAATAGCTGAAATACTTTTGATTGAGGCAATATAAATTAAAATGTTACAGTCTCGCAATATATCTAAAATATAATGTATATTGGCAATATATAATTAATATAAAATATTATGATCTTTTTATGAAACAATGTAACAACTTTCTTCAAAAGTAAAATTAAAAATGCTTATCTAAAGCATAAAAAGGATTTCTTGAAACTTCAGATTTTCATTCACATTTTTCAAGTGTGCTGGTATAAAATTTTTACATATATTATAAATGATATCTTCAGTAAGGCAGAAAGTATATTAACCAGAGAAAAAGTTATCCATAAATTACGATTTATATCGTGAAAGTAGAGTACATTTAAAGAACCATGGTAATAATAAAAAAGTGAGCTATTTTGATTTTGCATCTAATAACATCTTTGCAAAATTTTAACCATATATCCTAATTTTTATGCATTTCCCGTTTATATTCCGTTTACCACCACTCTACCCACTTTTTGTCAATGTTCAGTGCGAACGTAAAAGGGGCGTGGCCTAATTTTTTTTAGTCAACTACTCATAAGGATTGCGAAGTAAAGAATTCTATTTCTTGGCCACATTTTTTTCTGTTACCTCTTTTTAAATACCACAATTAGCATTTATTATAAAATAAGTTCCAAGATGAATAACCATTTTTATTATAGCAGACCATAAAAAAATTCCAATTGTCACAAATTCTTTTGAAATATAATTTCAGTGTGACAAGTTTGTCCTCGCTTTGTAATAACCGAACAATCATTTTTTATCCAACCCTCTTTTTAGTTGCATTCCCGATGCAGTGTTGTAATTTGTTAAAAGAATTACTTCCGCGTTTAGCAACTTTTACAGCATCCCTTTAATTATCGATGGGACAGGGAAAATTAGCATTTATTCTTTACGACCGATCTCTTTTTCTGAAATTGTGTCAGACTTGGTACAAAGGTAACAGTTGAATAATCATTTGTTACGGGCTTCTAAGCCTGCCAAAGCACCGCATTAAACCAGTAAATAAATATAAAATCATCCATCATTCGTTCCCCTGCAGGCCTTTCAATCGCTCCAATCCTCCCACGAAGAATTCGCATAACGTTTACCGTTGCATTATTAACATCAATTCGTCACGTTTTATTGCCAAAATGCGCAGCACCCGTAACAACGTTTTACTTCTTTTTCTTTATCCTTTTTTTTGCATTTTATTATTTCTATTTCTTTTTTTTTTAATACAAATAAAGTACGCCAAGAAAATTTATTTAGAACAAAGGGGCCATAAATTTGGTCTCGGTTCACTGAATTTAATTATAATAACAGAAATCCGCCCGAGGCAAAGAAATTATACATACGCGCATTTCCTTTTTACACCTTTTTTTTCAATTTTTGTAAAAATGTTGATTTTGATTAAAGTACTGTTGAAAGTAATTGAGCGGCAAAGCTTTGTTCACGTGGGGCCATTAAAGTGACTTTTCATTTCACACGTAATAGTTTGGAATATCAATCTCGTGGCTGGTAATTATAAATCTTCTTTTTTTTATCATTTTCGACGAAAAGTTTCTATCGGTCGAAGACGTTAGAGTCGACTATTTTGGAAAACTCAAGGCCAAAAGTCGGAAGAGATGCAAATGAAGTACAACATCGAAATGATTTGCGTTTAAATTATTTTGATTCTAACGTGCCTGATTGGTGCATGAAAATGGATCGTGTCGCATAGGTGAATATCTGCTCCGCGAGCCAATGCCATTACTTTTACTTTTATAAAAGTAAAATCTTCCTTCAGGTTTATTAGTGAAAGTCGATACATTTTAGAAATGTATTTTAGTTGATGCCGGTTGCACTTAGTTTGAATGCATATGAATATTATTATTATTATTATAATAGCAATAATTATTATTATTATTTTTAGCAAACATTTCCTTTGGCAAATATACTAATAATCATTGTTTTTAACGCGTAATACAATCGTTGATTATAGAAAATTATAGAACCAAAAATATTTAATAATAGGTCGAATTATCGTAACAAAAACAATAATATTATTTATTTACATCCAAAGGACACAGAAATAAAAACAAAGTTTGTTTCCACTTTGTACTTTGAAAACATTTCATTTTTCAATACCATAATTATATTTATCCATTCGACCGTTGAGAGCGATTATTCTTTGATCTTTGGTCATTGCAATTTACTCATCCTAGAATCTTTTTAAATTAAATAAAATATTATATTATCGATGCGTTTAATGTCAAATGATGCGTAGAAAGTAACGAACAAGTGAACAATATTTGGAAGCAAATATTATTTTTCGGGATTGTCCTATCTTATCTGAATTATATTGTCACGCCAGTTGCCATGGTTAAGAATAATTAAAAAGTATAATTAAAAACTCTATTGTTGTTTTTATCAATGGAACTTTGTCGAATAAAAACAATATAATGATATAATTTTGTCGATTGTTCGTTTTGTTGGAGGAAGACGAAAGAATAATACAGTTATGTGAAATACAACTGATTTCGTGGGGAGATAAGAAAAATTAACTTCTATTTACTAACTCGTTAAACTTAACTGTTTCATTAGAATGGTAAGTGGAAGAAAAGGAGGCAAGTAGAAGAATATATGAGGCAATTTTCGGATCAGATATTTTTTGAATAATATAACGACCCAAGGAATTCTTTTTTCTCCTTTTCTATTCCAGTTTCGTTGAAAATTATTACACACGGTTACAATGACAAGTTCAGTGACAAGTTTTTTATTCGAAAGTGTCACTGACAGATACACCTGGTGTGTAATCAGTTTCCATTTCCCTTTGCCTATTACGGCAACCGATCGTTGCTTCGAATAGATTTTCGATAGGTCTCTGTCAACCGGGGTGTTTGGATGTTTTTGAAAGTCTCTCGCTTCGAACGTCTTCGACGGATAACAAATGTGAAACAATTAATAAAAACAAGTTTTAATCGTGAATACCGGAGTAGGAAGCACAAATAAATGTGTGGATGCGAATATTCAAACGGATAGATGGTCGCCTTGAGTGAACAACTAAAGATCGCTTTGCATACGATTACGACTGATAATGATTGAAACTCTTTAATGGAATGCAAAATCGCCCGGTCTCGTCACACTTTCAACAGTCCAAATTCAAACATCTAAATAATCTTTTTTTTTTCCTGTATCGCTCCTTATTATACTCCGCTTTTTATAACAAATTTCGACACTCAAGAAAACAACTTCCTAATGTGCTTAAATTAATATTTCACTGATATAAAAAAAGGGTGAAAAAATTATGAATGAATTGAAAAAAATGAAATTTAAGAAACCCAAAAGGGATTAAATTTAATTAATTAAACGAAAATAATCGAATTGCACAAATAAATATCTGTAAACGTTAGTTAAAAAAAAAATATACGCAACACTCCGCTAATATCTGAATCGTGCCATTTGAAGGAAACGGAAAACCGTTTTCATTGAGGTCCAAAATTTTCCCACAATTTCATCACCCGCTCGAATTCCCACAGTATTTCAGCGCGCGGTGCGTTTGCCGCAATTTTTTTTTATTGTTCCGCGGAATAATTATTTATAAAATGATAAGTGAAAGTTGCGATGGATGGCCCGGTCGTTGTATCTCGCGCGAGGCGCCATTATTAATTTCAATTTTTCAACGCCGCCAATTAGCCCGATTACCGCGGCGCTAACCGACCCGCCGCGGTAATTATTTGTTTACATATTTTACCAAACGCAAGGTCGCCGTTGCGCAAATCGCAATCATTTTGTTATAAATAAAGCAGATTGGAAATTGTTGCCCCCGCGCTTCTCTCCCGCGGGACAAAAAAGTTACGGCTCTGAAAACATTCATTATCTTTAAAATTGATGTAATTTTGAAACGCGCGCCATTTTAATGATAATGAATATAATGAGCCCCGCGTTTATATAAGTAGCATTATTGATATAATGACTTTATCGCATGATGTAATCCAGGTGATATATGCAATTGCATTAATCAAATCACGCCCTGAAAATGGCACTTAATTCCGCGCGCGAAATTAGCTCTATTAATTGTGTTGGAAATGTTGACGAGCACCCATCCGTCTGCGCCGCGTAATTATCGTCACTTGACCTCAATTAAATTGATAAATTACTTAATTGAAAGAACGCAACGCGTTATTACCAGTATAATCTATAAATAAAATCAGTGGTCAACGTAGTTTTTTCCCGCTTTTTTCCTGCGCCGAGAATAATAAGCTGCGTTAAAAGTGATTATATTGTATCAAAAAATGGATGCAAAGTATAGCTTCTTGTCGTATTTAATGTGACCAAGGAATAGAACCTCGTTGCCTAGGAGTTACCAATCGCGCCCTTTACCACCACTCCACACCGCCCTTTAGAAATATAGGCCTCACTTCACTGGTACCCGTGACTGGAAACATTTCATAAACACTCATTCTGTTTATAAAATGATGACTTCTATAAATCGATCAATTTTGACGGTCATCCGTCCAATTATTAATCCACATTATCTTTGTTTGACTTGCCTGATCATTACTCATTCGATCCCCCCCCCCAAAAAAAAAAAAAAGTAGTGGCATACGCGAACCGATTTCACAATAACAATGATAATTGTAAAGTTACCGAATGGAACAAAGTGTGATCTAACATTTCCCAACCGACGATTAGTTATTTCCAGCCCAGTGCAATAAAACATAGCCAATAATCTTTCGTATCACGTGCGAACTAAATTTAACGGGCCGGTGCATTAATCTTTTATCTAATCTAGACCTTGTGTAAAATATTAACATAATAACAGAGGATGTAATTTTCTACTTCTCATGTTTCTGGTCAAACGGCGTCTCTCGTATGCTTACGTAAAAGTATTGATGGCTGTAAAAATCAAGATCATTGCGTAACGCGCAATTTTGCGTTATTTAGGTGCCACAAGTGTGATTCAGAAAGACGTTGAACCGCGCAGGTTCGGTCGACACCATTGTTTTGCATCAACGCAACAGCGCCGATTGTAAATCAAGTTTTTACTAATTTACGATCTAATATCACGGTTGTTAAACTTAACCTTATATTTAGCGCAGAAAAATTTTGCTTTTTTTACTTCATTACCATCGCTTTGGCTCTAAACTGAGAAAAAAGTACAGCAATATTAATCAGTGCATAGTTAATTTTCTTGAATACTATAAAATGTTGGTTCCAGTCACCTTAAGTTATAGTTACAATAACCATGATATGGTTAATTCAACCTGAAATCTGGTTATCATGAAAATTAACCAGTTATCTCTTTTCTCAGTATATACAAAAGGTTCCTAACATAGTTCTGGGAATTGAGAAGAGAATTTCACATCAACGGAAGAAATTAAAATGTTCAATTCTACAAAACTAACGAAACTAACGTAGCTGTGGCAGTTGGAACAGAGAATTTAGCTCAACGGAAGGAATTAAAATGTCCAATGTTACAGTTTTGTTAACAGTTGGTACACATTTTCATCTCCTTCGTTCGAACAACTGAACTTTCGTTTTCTTCTTACGTGACATTCTCGGCAACTCGACGTAACACACTCGCAATCACTTTGAACTTTGCGCAACGGGCACGAAACGAAACGATGGATGAGATTAACATTGATCTTTGGCGTCATAAATTGGATTAGAAGAAATGATTCAATTCACCCTTTCCCTACCTCCGTCATAAGTGGGACATAGAAGAAGAAATGACATTTTATAATAACCGATTTTGCTTCCAATTGCGAGCACCACGAATTTGCCAACTATTTGGTCCAGGATTTCTGAAATCGTTAAAATACACTTTAACGGCTTTGAAATATGAGACAAGTGTAAACTCATTGGAACGGTGGAAATTGCAGGCAGGCATTTTTCGCATAAGTGCGAAAGGATTCTGCAAATGGCTCTGCTCGATAGAGTTTAATGCCTCGACGGGCCTAGAACGTGATTATGGAATTCTTCGAGTTTCATTTTCGACATTTTTTCATAATTAATAAGCGAATAACTTTAGCATTTCGTAGATCTCGGTAATGAATTTTGCAATCCAAATGGATATAAACGAAATTGTTGGTATTTTAGTAAGGCGGAAAAATCAACCACTTATTTAATTATCGATCAAATAAAGTGAGCAAAGAATATATTCTTCCTTTCTAGTGAGCGAAAGCTTTGTCTGTGTTACAAAATTCCATTATATTTACTCTTTTATAATAATCCCCTTCAATATTATTTCCCTCGATGCATATTTATCCGGATGTCATTTAACTTTCACCAAAAGTGAACACCGACCGAAGTCCCACTGTATCCAAATTCAAGTACTTCCCGCGACCTTCTGTTACACACATGCTAAAAGTGTAACAGAAATCGCGAAAGGATTCGAACGCTCTCTCCAATCCCGCGGCCCAAGGTTGACAAAATGATGTGGGTCATTTTCATTTGAAAACGTACAAATAATTGCTCGACACTTGTGTGTCACCGAGCGTTCGCTTCCACAATTCCATTTCCATAATAATGCATTAAAAACTGGGAGAGAATTACAAATAAGGGAAGAGCGAAAGAGAAAGAACGAGTGTATTATAAAAAAAAGGAGAAAAATGTAATAAGGCTGATGAATGACTCGGTGTGGGATAAGTGTAACGTCGATTATGCGGGAGCAGATTCTAGGTCAAGAAGTTAATATGAATTTGAATAATTTTGCGCGACCCGCTCTTGGCGTAATGACGCCGCTACGCGCCAAACAATCAGCAACCAAATGCCAAAGACAATGCATCATTTTGCTTTATTATTTTCAGCGACCGATTATTCCGCACTATGGCCGATATCATAGTCGCCGATGGTTATGCGGACGTAGGATACGAATACGTCAACGTGGACGACTGTTGGCTGGAGAAGGACCGAGACTTCAACAGCAAGCTGGTGCCCGATAGAGAAAGATTCCCTTACGGAATGAAGAGTCTTTCGGATTACGTAAGTTCCTCCTCTTCTTCCCCGTACCGTAATTATTACGCTTAATTTTTCGGTCGTAAACCCTAATCACGTGATTGGATATACAGTCAAACCTGTGAGGAGTCACACTTTCGGGGCTGTAGGAGAGGAAAATGAGACTCCTGACATTACCACCACTCTAACCTATTATATGAATTGAAACAACTTCAGGCCTTCCTTTTTGTGTTTGTAATATTTTTTTCTTTTCTTTTTTTATTTACTTATTAATTTTTATTCTTTTAATTTCACTTATTCGATATGTTATCAATGTCCTTAAATAGTTATTTTTTTTCCACTTTCTAATAGTGCTTGCATGCAAATTGTGATTTTTTGCTAAGTCAGAAACAGATACTCCGGAATTCAATTCTTTTAAAATATTTGTTTTTTCTTCTTGCGTTAAAAAATTTTTTC
>JABFPN010002788.1:0-20663 GCA_022817305.1 Leptoteleia sp. ZL-2020 | reverse complement strand
TTTTATTAGAAATTAAATTTCTATTGAAAGTTGGGTTTTACAAAAATTATTTAGAGCTTTGCTCGCTCTTAAACCTTATTTAAGTTTAAATAAGAATTTAATATTCAATTATGTATGAATCCTGACGCTTGATAATATAATGAAAATTATATTGTCACTTTATCAAATCAAAATTTACGACTGGATTCCAAATTTACGACTGGACTGCAAATTCTCTACTGACAAACTGCACTACCCTACGTTAGCAACCTGCCTTTTTATAAGACTGCCCGATGGTCAGTTGCTAAGCAAAGACAATACACTTTTGCCATAGGATATTAACATCCTGTGATAACGCATACCTAAGTGTCAATTACAGACACAACACAAAAGGCAAAAGTAATAATACGCATAACTGCAAGTTACGAATGTAACACATGATAATTTTTAAACGTAATAATTTTTCATTAAATACAAAAATTATCAAATAAGTTGAAATAAATAGTTCATGTTGCATCAAAAGATAATACAAATTAATTCACCTTGGTATTTAAAATTTAATTATATTTGCGAGATCGAGTAAAATTAAATTAAATTCATAATCTTTTTTTTTTTGTTCACAAATCTTTGCTGTGAAGTAATTAACTAAATAAATTAAATTACCCTTATATGAAATATATTACATTCTCGTTCCAACATGTCTTTATTGAACACAATTATCCGATCATGTACTTAGTTTTAATAAATTCAATATTAAACTTATTTTATTTTAATTATAATTAATAATTATCTAGAAGGAATATTGAAAGTGAAACATTATAATTAATATCAAGGATTAATCTATTCATTAATTAATATTATACTTTTTTCTCTTAAATTAAAATTTTAAATACTTTAAATTTTTTTTGAAAACAAAAGAAATTTATTTTATTTATTCACCTAACGCTGCAATTATAGAACTTATTCTTGTTAACAATAATTCGTAATATATCAGTTTATTGTAATATCAGTGCTCAAAATGGGCAAATCACTGAACAATGTATGGAAAACAATTTATCAGTATATCGAGTTATCGAATGTATAATTTGAAACAACGATGGAATACGAACAATTTATCTACTAACACAATTTATCAAAATGGACAATTTATCACATAGACAACTCATCAATTAACACGATTTATCAACAATAAAATTAAATATAATTCACAAATTGTAATTTTTTATAATTATTTTATATTTTCGTGACTCTCTTCAATATAAATTATAGCATATTTATTATTAATACCAATGAAACGATTTGCATATGAAGTTCGAATCAAAAATAAACATAACGTTCACATGATACTTCTCCAAGTTAAAATCGATTTTAATAGTATTATGGATTTCTTTAAATCTTTCTTTTATTATGATGAGTAAATAAATTATAGTACTCCAGAATTAGTGGGTATTAGTTTCAAAAAATGAATAAGTAAAATAAATAAATAAATAAATGAAAGTAATAAATCGAAGTTAGCAATAGTCGCCTTATAGTCTTAATCCATCACTAAAAAACGACAACAATGATAAATGTTTCAAACGTGAAATAAAATGAAACAAAAACATAAAGTATTCAGAGTTTCATTTCTTACTCGATGTATGATGAATTTACAAAGTTGATGATAACAGTTTCGACAAATCATTTATTGTTACCAAACCTGTTTTGTCGTCATGTAAATTATATATAATATTCTAAATTTGTATTATTTTCACAAAAATTAATTACTTTCTATAATAAACTTACAATGGTTGATAATATAGATAAATTATAATATAGCATCTATATAAGGAGAAAAAATATATTGCTATCTAAAAACTAGTGCATATTAAGTCTTAGTAAACTGAATTCTAATTTGTGCTAAATTTATTATTTTTTGAGAGGTATATTTTGAGAAATTGCTTTATGAATATTGGAATTCTGAATGTTAGCCGTCAAATTTCAATTTATAAAAATACAGTCTTTTCATGTGATACGTGAATCAAGCCATTAAGTAAATATTTATGTCAAGAAATTTAATCTATGAACCAATGATTTTCATATTTATTCATAAAGTACGCAGAATTCCCAAATATTTGTGGCGAAAAAATCATTATGGCTGCTTTATTTACATAAATTACACTGAACAAATCTTCGATAATCTCGATCGCGGAATTTATGTTCTGTTAGCTAAATATCATTTTGTCAAAAAACAGTTTATTAAAGTTTTTAAATATTATTTAAATGACAAATAAATTTTAATATTTCACAGATGTGGTTTCCAATTAGTAAACTTTGTAAAGTCATTTTTTCCACTCAGTGTACACTGAGAAAAATTGTATGGTAAAATTTACTATATTATTAATAATCTGCGGACAAGTGTGTACTTATGATAGAATTTATTAATAAATATAGTTGAAATTATCATATATAATGTGATTTATTATGTTATTTGATAATTTCTATCACACCCATCCACAAGTTACTACATCATTTTTCTTAATATATACTTAAAAATAGATTTCCTTCTAAATTCTGTCTCCCAATAAATATATTTTATAATAGCATTGCATTATAATATTAATTAAAGTCAGTACAATATTATTAGAAAATTATTTTCAAGGAAACTAATAAATGTAACGTTCGCGTGTCTGAGAACATTTAGAATATTGTTATCACATCACATATTAACATATAATTATATAGCTAATAACCACTGTGCATCTAATTAAATGTTAATTCACGTAGGTGCGAAAATGTTTAGCATGTATATTAATTCCTCTGATTACTTTCATCAAATATTCTGAAGCAATTATAAAATTAATTAAATAAATCATAGTTTTTTTAAATTTAAACATAAAAAGTTAAAGTGTAATTAGTAAATATTTTTTTAATAATTCCTTATTTGAATGAATCACAAATGTAAAACTCAAGTATTTTAGTAACATAAGTATTGTCAGGGCTAAACTCAACAGAAAACATTTGTAAATTTCTTCTAATTCCTAAATTTCATTTTAAAACAGTTGACCTTTGTATAATTTATACGATGTAAATCTAAAAACGATTAATACCTATGAACAATAGTTGAATTGAATATCCCACAAAATTTGACAAGAAATTCTCTCCACATATATGTATGAAATTAATATATTATGTATGAACTTTTTATATAGTGAAAACTCAAACAATTTATTTATAAACGTTACAATGTGCTTTTTACTCTTCAGATAATTACACTGCAGACATTTACAAATAATTTATCAGTCTAATTTTTATTACGCAGAAAATTATTGTATTAGTATATACCATAAATATAATCATTCTTGTAAAACTGTTTTCAATTTCTACAAATTATTAATTCATTTTGTATATAATAAGTATGAAACAAATGATCTTATAAATTCACACTTATCTCTATATAAACTTTATTTCTAGTAATAAAAAGTAATTCAGTTAAAGATAAATATTCCGTAGCTAATATATGTATGTAATGTTCTCAATCTAAAATTATAATGAAAATCCACATAGAATGCAATAAAAGATATTGGAATTCTACTTCTCGATGAAATCACGATAACCATATAAAGAAATGGGGACACGTTATAATGATATTGAAATTTAACAATTTAATTAATTGAGATGTAGACTTTTGCCAGTGCCAGTTAACATACTGTTCCACTAGCACTTTCAATGAGATTATCTTACCGCGTTCTATCAATGTAATGGGCTAAGTGTAAGGTCTGCAAAGATAATCTACTCTTGATTCTACCAAATTTAACGAGGACAGTGCAAAGTAAATCCATTTTGGATGTGCTATGAATTCTATCTAAAACGAGATCTAACGAATCTTTACCTTCCTCAATCATAGTTTCTTGAGAAGTAGTCTAACTTGGATTCTGTTTCATGACCATTCAAAGAACATTATTCTAGGACTAAGTTACTCCGTCGCATGTTAATGTACAAACAATTCTACAATCGATTCAGTGGTTTCTAAGTTTGAAAATCACATCCACGGCTTTTTCTTAATTAACAAATCAATACTAGCTATTATTAAAAATACGTTTCCATTTTAAAAATTATAAAACCCATTTATTATATACATACTATTTTTTAAATGTTATTTTATAAGTAGATCGCCTAACATGACTTTTACCTAAATGTTACACTAAGAGAATATGCAAATTTACACATCAAAAGAAAAAGTTCTCTTTTTAACAATAATACAAGTATATGTATATATAAAATTAGAATAAACTCGTTATATTCTATTCATATAATTGTACTTACTGAAAAGAAAAAGTTATAATAAGACAGATGTTTTTAAAAGTGGATAACAAGTCAAAACAAAGAACAAGAATTTTATTCTGTATCCGGTAAAGCAAAAATGTTAAAGCTTAAAACTGAGATGGGTAAATTAGTAATAAAATTTTTATTTTTTATTTTTTTTACAACTTATAAATTTTATCTGTTATATGCTTGAATTCCTGTTAAAAACAGTAAAATTTTCTTATGAATTTCTCTCAGAGTAAACGTCAGTGAATGTTGTCTTAATGTTGGTGTGCAAACAAAATCTTCAAAAAAAAATTAAAACTTAATAAATATGTTGAACCAGTTTTAATATGTTCAAGTAAATAAATTTAAGATTCGAAATAATATAAACTAATAATTAAATTGTAAAATCAATGATCGAAAAACAAATACTGAAATAAGACTGCTATTTTATTTATGAGTACGATGAACGCTTGCGTTTATTAAGTAGTCGCGTGCGAAGTTTCGTATTTTGGCGTGCGCCTTTTTTCCGACTTTAGACAGGTTTAGTATTCGGCAGACAGAACGGTACCGTCAGCATCAACGCTAACCAAAACATGCGCTTGGTTCGACTTGAACGTTGGCCAAAAATCTCACCGCGTTGCCAAACAGATACACCTGTGTTGATGAAGACACGAACATTAGCCGGCAGAATCGATGGGCGCGAAACGAAGCAAAAAGCACCGCAGAACAGAAACTGTAAAGGAAAGAGAAAAATTTAATTTATGATCTTAAGCAGGCGAATGATGATACCGCGTCAAGGAAAATTCAATAAATAAACTCTCGCCCAATTTAGTATATCACACGCATCTTTTATTTAATCAAAGCGATACCTTAAACATTGTTGCTTGCAAATGGTAATTGTACAAAATTGTTCAAAAGAACTGTACCCAAACATTATATTAAAATAATTACTTTTGCCAATCAAAACATCCAAAGTTTTTACAATTGAAGTTCACACTGATAAAAATGTGATAGAAAATATTACAGTTTTTAACTTTGTTTTAGATATATATAAATCTTTTAACAAATATTACTATTTTTAAAAGAAAAAAAACAGCAGTTTTAATTGTTATATTCTGTTTATACTTGAAATAAACATTGTTTCTTTTAAAATAGAAGGGATTTGTATTTAAAAGCTGATACGTATGTAAAAAGAAATTAAAAGTATTATCTGCATTATGTCAATGTAAAAATACCTCGGAGTAATTATATTACATCGTTCATATAATATCTCAATATGTTTATATTTTCGTCTAGTTCTTTATTTAAACAAGTTATGTTGATTTCAATACAATACATATTACCCGCAGAAAAAAAATTCGATAATCTCTACTATATGCGGAGTTGGATTCGGAGTCAATTATATAATCACGTATTTGTTACGACTCTTATTTAGAGTTGACATAATAGTGACAGATAGCAAGCGTAAATAAGTTATAAAAAGTTATAAAATCTCTTCATTAATAAATTGTGATTAGTATCTAAAGAGTCGTCGTCTATCTTCGAACCAAAATTCTTCCAGTTTATGCAGTTTTTAATTTAGATTGTTATAATTTAATTTTCAGTGAAGCATAAGATTTTTAACAGAGTATCCATAAATATTAAAATTATCTATATTAAATATTCAGAATAACTATACAGATAATTATTTCATCTAAATACTTTTCTCCGTATATAACAAATAAAAAATAATCAAATTATATTTGATAAATATTTTGCATGCGTGTATAAAATTAAACATGCGCGTTAGCAAAGTGAATAAAAGATATTTCGTTAGACAGCTGAAATTCATCGTAAAGCAACAGTGCCACCCGCCGAGGCAAGTATTTTTATATAGAAACTCCATGCTTTTTGCTAAAATAATGAAAACTGCGAATAGGTGGGAGCGTTTCCGCAACGCGAAAGACGAAAAGAAGTTAGGTATCTATCTACTGTGTTTTTTCTGCCGTGGGAAATATACGTCCACTCATACAAGCATTCACATGTATTCACTTGCACTTCTACAAAATGCGATACTTTGTTCATATTTTCAAAGTGTATAGGTCAAAGAAAATTCGTACTACGAATAAAATATATTAACTAACAATAAGACGGTACATTCAATTTCTTATTATTTTTTGTTTATTATTCTTAATGATAAAATATATTTTCTTCACCCAAATAAAAATCAGCAGAAATTCTGTTATTAGTTGGTTATTAAGAATGACTAACGTTTTTTAAATTATAAAATATAAAAATGTTTGACTTATTATAACTCGAGGTTATTTTATGAACGGAAACATTTAGTAGGTCAACTTTTTTAAAAACACTTTTTTAATCAAAGCAACTCCATGACACAAATTCAAAGACGAAAATAAATATAAAGAATTATTTATTGAGATAAACATCGTTTTATTATATAATTTATCTAGACCGATTGAATGGATGAAAAAAGGAATTATATAATGGTTTTATATAACATGGGTTCTGAAATCTCGAGATGTGTGCTTTTGCCTTCAAAAAGGTATAAAAATCCTAAGAAGGTATATTCGTAGAGAATTACCTAAGGCTATAAAAAGTTGAAAGAAACCATAAAAAGTTAAAATTAGTACAACGATTCCGTTTTATGTACTAAAAATGACATAAAACTCTGACTCTCGATTAATTGTTAAACAGATTATTTATTGAAATTTATTACCAATAGTCCGGGTGTCTCGGAGATCTCGCGCCTCATCTTCAAAGAATACCACGAGAGAAACTTGGATGTTTTGCTTTGATTCAAAGGCTTTAGTCAAATCGTCGAAGAGTAATTTTAAATATATGTACAAAATAGTAAAAAGTACCTGTGCAAAAAATTGTACATCTCCGTAGTAATTAAAACTAAAATTATCCTATAAAGTCTATTTTCATTTAACCTTTTATAACTTTCAATTAAGGACTTGACTTATGTAAATATTTATATATACATACTAACCTCTTATTCTAATTAATTTTTTTTCGATATTTATTTTATTTCACTTTTTGTATGCAACATTTTCATAATTATCTGACTTCGGTATCAGTAAAATATAAACATTAGCAAAAATTATTTTAATAGATTAAATTTCACATTAGTGTATTTTCATTTACTAAGTAGTTCTTCAATTTTAAATATAAAGTCAAATTCACATTCTCAATTAATAAAAAATGTTACTTTTCAACAACTTTTTTACTTAATATTACAAAAAAGAGGATTTGGTTTTTTACCAGATTATTTTTAAATCTAAACGAAAACATATTTTTACAATCTAATATTGATAATTAAAATAATTGACTCAATCACTAGGTTTATTAAACTTGTTTCAAAATTATTTTATGTGGAAACTATCAACTGTACCAAAAATATCACATTTTAAAATTTTTACACTTAGAAAAAAGTAAAAGCAAAATTTAAAAAAATGTTATAAATTTAGGAATATGTCTGAGAAGAAAAAACTTTTGCTTTTAAAAATAGTAAAAATGATAATCATGTTTTTGGTATTTGTATGGTTGAATAAAACATAATATATATGGTTGAATAAAAACCTACTACATAATTATTAAATTTTATTTAGACCATAAATATTCACTTTTCCTATGTATCCTTAAATCGATATAAAGAATAGTAATATATGATATTTCTCTCTTCTCAGTATAGAAATCAGGATTTAATCAGAAACATATCTGAGATGATAAAATATAAGAACTTAATATACTTCATTTTAAAATGCTTTTATCAATAAAAAATTGTTAAGTACTTGCATTCTTTGACAGGAATATTGCAAAGCTTACTATCAAGCTCACTTTAGTCCACATTCCTTTCTTGTAAGCTCCATCAAATATATAAGGATGCCGCGTACTACATAAGGAATTCGTTATATTTTCAACGAACGTCGATAGCTCGGTTAGAAAATTAATTACTTAAATTTTCTTGAAGTACAAGTTAAACGAATTTCAGATAATTATTGGTGACAGGAACTTGGCGTAATTTATACCTTTCATTTACACAACGAATGAAAATGCCAACACAACTAATATTTACAATTTTTCATTATAATAATGTTAAATAGTTTCATTACTGAAAAGCAGATATTAAATATGTTTTATCCAGTGATGATTTCACCATTCAAATATTTACACTTATATTGAGTTAACTTTTAATAGGAAAGTTATTCTTTCAAATATTTATATTATTTTGCTCATATTATTGTTTCAAAATATAAAATAGAATATCTGAAAATTCAAATAACCTTCACCGTGTCACATATTTTTATAAGCATTTCTAATCAAATTATCTGCTCAGGTTATACATTTTCATTCGATTACTTGTAATTAAATTTTTAATTCAATTTAAAAATGTACAAAAAAACGAAAAAATTTGTCAGTTCATTTTCACTACTTTATATTTAATGTTTGAATTGCAGTCTCACTAGAATTACAAATCAAAATAGCAGGATGTTACCATTTAAATTGCAGCATTGATACCATTACAATTCAAATGATTTTACCACCCTTGCAATTTAGTTTTCTTCGTGCAACGACTACCATCTTCGGTTAGCTTGTACTCAATTAATAAACTCGACAAATGCTCCCGACGGTGCATCGTCGACTTTCTCGCAATCTCATGGCGCAAAAAATAATAAAGAAATTTCAACGGAAGGAAGCGCGGCGGAGAAAGGGGAATCAGGCGACCACAAAGCGCGCGCCATCGCTAATAAAATGCAATGGATACCAGTTGGGATGGGGCGTGCCGCAAATGGGCGAAATCACGTCGTAAGAGTGTTGTTATCGTACGTGTAACATAGCGTGCGGTAAACCGCGAAATGTCGAAGACGGACATTAGCGGTGGTACGGCGGTGCAAGATGTGCATAGCGTAGCTGCTGCGCGCGAATCATAGATGTTAGCGAACGGGTATACGTACGCTCGCGCGCGAGCATACACCTACACACGTTTATATACAGAGTAGAAGTGTAATCGCGTAGTTGACAGCGTGTACTTCGCAGTGCCGCTGGATGCACATTTACGCTGCGGTGTTGCATCCGCTATTTAACAGCGAAATATTGCCGAGCCGATAAACATATGTATATTGCAGCCAGCGAACTGGGCCGGAATGATCGGCCGGAGTTTACGTAATACGCGAATACTTATACGGAGCCAAGGGCTGCATCGTTCGTAAACGCCATTCACCGCGAACAAACCGAAATTGTTACACCTATCGGCAGAATAGTTTCGCATTCTATTGAGGAACGAAGTTCGGCCTTGGCGCAGCCGTCAAAGGCGCCATTCAATGCGCGCGTTCCCCAGCCAACCGACGATACTTGTTACGAAATTACCTGCATTTACGAATGTGTCAGTTTCGAAGTTCAAAACCAATTTGACATCGTGACAAATGGACGGGGGATAAGCGAAAAAGGCATTCAATCAAGTGCGTTAAGAGGACTTTGCAGGATTTCTTTTCACGCTATACCGTTACTGTGAAGATAAAATTGAAGGATATTTTATAGCATGTCAAGTGTAGATTTTGTGAAGACGAATCAAATAACCCAAATGTATAACAAAAAATTACTTTTCCCATGATTTTGTTTATCTCTTCTCCTCTCAGTTTATAAATTACGGGAACTTACACTTTTCATTACATTTGTTATATTTGGATATACTAAAAACTAGTCTCACAAAATAAGCGAAACTCTCTTGTCACAAATAAGTATAATTTAACAGACGAGAATTTAAATATATCGACTTGTACACTAAACATATACCAAGGAATATTACTGAGATATTATTGTGATATATTACAGTGAAAAAAGTGTTATGAATCAATCTTACGTTCCGATTCAAAACTTCAGTTTTAAATGTTAGAATGGATATAAGAGTGTATTTATTGGGTATCTTTTTATTATAATACTGTTGTACGAGGTACAATAATTGGAGGTGTCGCGGTACCAGTTTGATCTTGTTGTTTATTTAGGCGGGAGCGAAGCGAGCCGATAGCAGCACATCGGTGCGACCATTAATCCGTAGCGTCACTGGTTTAGCCATTTACCTTTAGCGTGGCGGTAATTTGAGGGCACGAGGGTCGGATGGGGAACGAACGGGTTGTTAAATGAAAGCGGAAGAGATCGAAGTACTCGGCGCTGTCTAGGATCGTGCTTTTAAAATCGTTGGGCTGTAAATCTACTTTTAGCAAGGAAAGCACGCGATCCCAACCGCAGGAGTAAATCAACCAAGAAGACGGCATTGCTCGCGATAATACCCGGATTAGCAAGCTTCCGGCCGATGCCCGTATTTCCGCGGTGAAACTCATCCAAGTCGACGTACGTATGTATGTACGTTTGACTCAAGACGAGAGGATCGTGACGTACGTGTCTCAACTGGCTTCCTTTCGTGAAACAAATTTCAGATTATTTCACCACCCGCAGAGATATCGCTCGTCAACCGGCGAAGTGTCGGCCAAATTGAAACAATAATCGCCCGTAGGTTTTGACAATAGCGTATCACGAACATGCATCGTTTTTGTTTCTTTTCTCTCCGCAAAATATCAAATACTGAGATATTTTGGAAAATTATTTTAACAATACATCGTTACCGGAAGGAAAGTATTAGGACTAATAGAAAAGATAAAAGTAAATGTGTAAAACGAGAAATATAATATAATAAATTTATATTCTTGAGTAATGTCGAACTCAATTTTGCAAATTAACGATTCATTTAAAATATATTTTAAAATCTACTGATAAAATTAAAACAATTATGTAAAAATAAATTCATATTATATGTCATAAAAACTGCACAAATGGAGGAAAAATACCAATAATTTATCGCAATATATTTTTACGTTGATTTTGCAGTATTTAAGTTTAATGGCCATAAATTTGATTATATTGAGAAAGTAAAAGCTGATATTTTTACTTTTTTTAACGAACACTAAGGATATTAATGTCAAAAGTAAAAAAGTACGAGAAAAACAGTAAAATTCGACATGATAAGCTATCTAACTTAGATTCCTGAAACTCAATTTTTACTGTTTTTCAAAGTACTTTTTCTTTTAATACATTAATATCCTTGATTTAAACAAGTGATGTTTAAATCAATGTTCCAATATTCCTGTTAAAAACAAGAAGAAAAGCAATTTTTTAAAGTTCTTAATTAGATACTATATTAATTTTTATTATAGTTTTATTTCTGCAACAATAGATAGAAATACGACATACAAATTTATTGTTTAAAAATAAATTGCCCCTCATCTATCCCCCTCCCTCCCTATTATAGCGCACCCAAATATATATATATATATACAATTCTTTTGCGGATAACCTGTGCATATTGTCATCTGCACCACCTACTGGAGTACTTTGTATCCAGCCAAAATCCAGCCGACAATCAGCCTTTATCCAACCAAAATCCAACTGCCATCCAGCTGTTTTTTTCGTGCGGGGTTATATCACAAAAATACTGAAAAGACACGCACTTAATTTCGGTTACTAACTATGACAATTTATGTATGGAGGATTTTAATTAAAAAAGTATAAATGTATAATTGAGAGGTTGACATAAAAAATATCTATCAATCGAATCGCTAATATCAATGGTAATAATAATGATCGAATCACGACTTTCCAACTCAGTAAGGAAAAGTATGTTTGCATTTTCATTGAAACCAGGTATTTCTGCTTCATATTCCCCATTACTGATTCTCGCCAATTGAAAACTTAAAATTGAAACAGTCTGATCTTTGTTAATACACTAAATTCCTCTTATACATTATATAAGACATATTATTTAGATCTCGTAAATACCTGATAATAAATTCATGGAGAAAGAAGCTTGCGAAAGCTTCAGCTGTGGTCTCCGATAGAAATGCAATGTTATTGACCCGTTTAAGCCTGTGATTAAATTGTGAGGGTTTCCAGGAAACTAATTACGACATTTATTGCATCTCAAAGAAGTATTAATTAGTCATTTTATTTACATAATATATGTTTACTTCAACAACGATTTTACGTCATTAATTAATAATTGTTAATCAAAATATGTTTAATTTTTCTCATTTAATTTTGTTTAATGCCATAACTGTTATACATAAATCATTATTAGAATTCAATCAAGTGAAAATATTTTATCATTTTTCTTCGAACTAGGACATCTATTATGAATTTTATGAATTAATATTCAATTCAACAAACTCGCCATCTCATTTAACATAATACTTCCGTTTAATTGTTACAAATTTTTTTTACAACATATATTTCTAAAAATTTTGGATTTATAACGTAATTTATATAAAAATCTTTAAACTACTTATTTAAAGAATTATTTTCAAAAAGGCAACAAATACTTTGCATTTCAAGTGTAGTTATTTTTGGGTAAAGAATTTCATTCGTGGTTATGAATGAATTCGATAATGTCAATAATAAGCTTTCACATTAGATTATAAACGGCCACGGGAGTAACTGAGAAGTACTTGTGGAAAATAATATAGTTCTTTGGGAAGAATTATGAGACTCTTATAAGTCATTAACACTGTACTATGTAACGCCCCCAAAGATTATATGTAATTTATGACTCGGCTCCGCGTAAGTATTTTTCAACGTATAAAATATGCGAATCTGAATTGTGTAAATTCTAACGCATTCTCGCGCTAGAAAATAAAGCATAGGAAAAATGTCTAATGAAAGGAAGTATTTCAACAATTGCCGGGAGCGTTGTTTCATCTTAAACAGAAATGAAATAAAGTGATAAACCGACCCCGTAACTAAGGGGATAAGCGTGATAATATTTAATACGAAACGTTAAACTCTAATAAATCGCGGAGCAAAAGCGATTTGGGATGTGTGTAAAGTTGCGCGGGAAAAGAGTCGCTGGAAAATAGTAAAAAGATAAAGCTGGTGTAAAAGGGCATAGCGGGACGCACAATCCGATCTTTGTGTTCGCGTGTGCACAAAGCTTTGCGTGTATTTGCGTTAACGTCGGTGCAAAATTTATGGACGAATAACGATTTTCGGCGGCAAAGCGACCGCGAAAAAAGAGACGAAAATGAAAAAAAGGAACGGCGAACTGCGACAGTTAACAAAATGAGAGAAAAAAGGGGGAGTCAAAGAGAGACAGGAAGAATGGCGATTTACGGGCAAACGGCCGGCGATCGATGTTGTTGGTAGGACTGCGACGAATGGAGTCAGAGAACATTGATTCCTCGGTGGAAGGATCGCCCAAGCGAACGTATTTCCAACTCAAATGCGCACACCAGATGGAAATCAACGGCATCGCATCTACAGCCACTTCCGGCGCGGCGCGTCTCTGTCGCATTGTGTTGCGGGTACGCGCGGATATTGGATGACAATTTTTGAAAACTGTAATCGAACTCTTCTCGATTCACGAGCCGCTTGAACTTTGAGCTCCGGATCCCACTTGTATCAATAGGCAGATCAAATCGAGTTTCATAGTGCCCCGAAGCGTCGGTGCATTGGCTTAGGCACAATTTCATTGCCGTGCGATCAGAAAAATCGCGCTACTTGTTTAACTGCGATTCACGACACACCGACAATATTTCTGCCAGTGCAAAACCCTTTAATCTTTTAATCAATGCCGTGTTTGATCGTCGTCAAATAAACAAAATCCTTCTCAACTAATGCAAGAATTTTTTTCGCCTCTGATAAAAATCTCACAAATAATGTTGGCGGAGAAGGTGCGATAATTTATTCTTTGTAAGAATTGTTACGTTTACTTTCAGTCATTAAACGAATTAGTTTGCAGACTAATTAAATTCATTAAACTTATATATGAAGATGCTGAATATTTGTTTGAACCTAGCATGATGAAAGAGAAAAAATGGCTGTGTAGACGTGCGTTAAATATCATAAAATTTCCTCTTTAACTTCACACTAATATAATTAATGTCAACTTACAGGTGAAGGAATTTTAATTTGTTCCGACAGTAGTAAAAAGGTTATATAATTAAAAGAATTTCGAAACGAACAAATTTGCGTTCAAACGGTACAAAATGGACTTCACAAACGTAATGTAAATAAATTCAATTGTTATATAAGTTTAATCTAATATTAATTTTTCGTTTCATCCATTGCTACACCTAAAAATTTTAAGATCATTAATGTTCTTTATAATTTTTACTGCAAAAAGTATCGAAGTGCAAATAATGTGTATATTCTGACAGAAAAGCGTAAAACTGTGTCACAACGTTGTCCTCATTATGTATTTATAAAATGTTTGCTTTGCTTTGCCTTTCTTATTTATGTCGAATTATGAAGTGTCTGATTCATAAAAGCAGTAGGTTATATGATTAATTTTAATTAACTGGAATAAATGCTACTTAAAATAAACTTAAATCGCATTTAAATCTTTCATTTAATTGATTATACGTTGTTGCTCATTATAATTGAAAATAAACAAAATTTAATTAAGATCATAATTGATGTAAATAGCGTATAATAGACAGTGTAAATGAAATTAATACCTGTAAGCGTTATAATTTAGTAGAAGGGTGTGTGTATATGGTCCACGCTTTGTAAATATCTACATAAAGCTTCTTAGTAATCATCAAAATAATCTTGCCTAACGAGAAGGTTCTTTTTAATAATTAATAAAAACAGCAATATGGAATAAAATTACAAATAAGAATAACCGCGACCGAACTATCTAGTAAAAACGACATTAAAGTATTCCAAAATCAAGTTTACATTCTAAACTAAACACAACTATTATCTAACTAACTTCGTAATAAGATATCATCATCATCGCCTAAGAGTGTTTTTTCACAATCTCACCATTGCGAACGGAAAGGTATAGAATCTTCACAATCGTAGTTCAACTCTGGACGACAAAATAACTTGTATGACGATTCAGAACACTCCATTACGCTGGGCATTCCGAGAAAGGATTTTTTCTCACGTGGTTGAGAAAAAATTTAAGCTTGGACAAATGCAAAATTCTTATGGCAGGGCAAAGGTATACGATAAAGGATAAATTGATTGAATTCCCAATAAGTCGATAGTTTAACTCTCCTCCCCCTTCTCCACAGAAATTCCGGGCCAAGTAGCTGTGAACGTAAAGGGAAGAGAACAAATTCTAACGTCGTGATACTTTTAGTTCTCGAAAGTGAACAAAAAAATGAAACAAGAAATTATCCTGCTAATAAGCATTTCGCTCGCTCATCTGGATATACAGTCATGAAGTAACCGGCCGCGTTACTTTAACCATAATAGGATTCGAATTTCCAGCTATTGCATTTCCAACGATGTTACAAGCATAATTCAAATAGAAAATCAGCTTATATTAAGACGAAAAGTCCAAAAGTTATTAAAAAAAATGAACATAACAAATAAAAGGTATAACATTTAAAAAAAATACAAATATAATGAAAATAAAAAAAATAAATGAATAAAGCAAATAAAGAATACAATTAAAAAATATAACAAGATAAACAGTAATAAAACGAAACATATAAAACACAATGAAAGTCTGTAACATTAAAATTTTATATGTTTGAAGGGGTTTTTGTAAGATGAATGTTAAACTAATATTTATTTATGATTATTTCTCTTAACAAATATGTTTTAATCATGACTGAAGTAATGAAGAAATATTACTAATAATATTTGATCTATTTTAATTATAAATTCCAGGTTCATATAGTTCAAAAAGTTGCAAATATTGTATTTTACATGTCAAATAATTTGTAAATTTAATATTTTTATTACAATTTTCATATTAATATTTTTTATTTCATTTTATTTAACCATACGAAATAATTTAGGAAAGTTTTTAACGTATAAATTACATTAGAGTTACACTTTTGAATTTAAATATCATCAAGTTATAACACATTTTGAATGTATTATTTTTAATTTTATAAAATGTAAATTTGCCTTCAAAATTTGCATGAACATAATATAGTGCCAAAATAAAAGCAAACGAGTAAATATATGAGCAAATAACAATTTAAACAACAAAAATGTATCGAAATAAATAATTGATTAAATTTAACTAATTTTACGAAACACTATCTAAATATCTTTCTGCAAAACCATGTTTTAATTTAATAATGTAAAAAAAATTATTAGGGTAACTAAAATTGTGTTGACCTGACCTACATTTAATTAATTCAACCGAATCATTTCTACTTCAAGGTCTACCTATTCGGCTCCTGCAAAAAAAAGCTCAACGAACTCGACCGTAATTTACGAATTTCGTAATCAGCGGTATCTTTCTAACCAAAGCGCTCGGCAGTTAGCGATTCCGCGTGTTAATACGATACAAAAACAACTGCGAATTCTGCGGAAGTCTCTCATCAGGATAATGAAAAGCTCCGCGAGCGCGCTCCTTCTTCGCGGAAAAGGGCTTTTGTTTATTAGAGCCCTTTCTGCATTAACCGCAGTTAACGTTATCACGTTTACTCCAAATGGCTCTGTCGAGCCTGCGGAGCGCAAAATTTACATCGGCGTATTAATTTTTGCGCACCTACAGACGGTGCTCGCGTGGCTCCTCAAAAGTGGAGGCGGCAAACTTCGAACTTTTTCGCGGCTTACTTAATTTAATAATGCCGCCGCGGAACGCAATTTCAAAGATAACACTTAGCCAGAAGTAGTTGCAAAAGCAAAGCCGTGGCGCGGTGCGGTGAGCGGGAACAAGATGCGCCGAAAGATACGGATGAGAAGGGACGGGCTTGCACAGTGGCATACATATGTAAAACGGCAACTGCACGTTACGTAACACTCGCGGAACTAACGCATGTACGAGCTTTGCCTCAAGTATTACATAAAGTGCTTCGCTCGTAAAGCGAAGGCGCCGCGTGTAACTGTGTAAGTTATCTCGACGATTAAGCTCGTGAGCTTACCTGTCGTTGTTATCACTTTGTTACACAGTGCGATGCTGCGCGGATAGAGTTACCATCTTTATCGACTTCTTACTTGGCGTACAATAACGGACGAGTTCTGCATGTCTCAACCGTGGCGACCTGCAACGTCACTGTAACGCGCGGCAAACTTACTTGATTCCATTCTAGGCACACATGGGCGGAAGAAATGTAAAAGAAAAAAAAACTTTTATCACGCCGGTTATACGACTATTTGTTGACGAGAAGTGTTGAAATTTTGATAAAATTCAATTCCTACGAGATCAGTTTAAAATTCATTGAGTGACATTGAAAGAAAATATCAGTATACGAATAGTGTTTCAAAGCAGAGGTAAAATGTTATTTCATTGAAAGCTCACTTTGTTCCCCAGCATATCGTATTACAAACTAAAGTAGCAGGAGCAGGGTATATCCTTTGAATATAAGGAAACGATAATTATGACATGGTGATGGTGAAAATTTTAAGCGAGCCAAAATGAGGTCTGAAACATGAAATGGAATTTAAATTGAAAAAAATAGAAGTTGTAAAGATTTTTTTATTAATATGGATTAACCGATGATTCAATTATAATTTAAATAGGTTGGAAAGTTTAAACAACAAAGATTTATACGTTATAATTAATAATTATTGCACTGATCAACTCTTACATCATAATGTTATAAAGCTTTAACCGTTAGATCCATCGAAGTCTGACCATATCCGTGTATCACCACTGAAATTTTTATGAAACTCCAAATTTTGATTGTTCGACTCGTTACAAACATTCTTCTACTTGTAAAATAGAATAAATTATGTCAGTGGAATTAATTTGACGGCCGCATTTATGAAATAGTCAATTCGCCAGTTGGTATGTACAAGAAATTAAGAATATGTGAATAAAAATAACTCTCTAATAGAGATCGTAATATTAGAAAAGTTCACGCAAATAAATTAAACCTGCGCGAACGTATTAGAGTAGCTTAATCAAACCAATAAATAAGGCACACGGATCGTAACATGATAAACGCTCGCAATGCAGTTTTGATCCGCGAGTCTCAATACTGCACTGCCCCTGCAAGCATGATGATCATCCAACCGAGAAAATCGGCGTTAAATAATTCAGCTTAAATGCGTTCTTCTCGAGTCGATGCAGTTAAAAAAAAAAAAAAACGGTTTTCTGGTTAATTGAACGAAAATACACTGAAAAATATGATAAACTCAAGAATTTATATGCTTATATCAAGCATATTTTATACTTGAAAAACTATATTAACTATAAACCTATACGTGTAAACAGACGTATATTTCCGTGCAATGCTGACCATTTTTATGCTCAGTGTAAAACAACAATGTCCGAGTCGTGTAAATACAGTGAAACGGCTAAATTGAACTCTGCAACGGAGTTCAAAAATGATAGGAAAGGCCGTGCTTTTGCGGGATGCCAGATGGCAGGACAGAACACCGTCTGGAAAATTGGAACGCGTACAATCGGCGCAGCCATTTTCCGCTTGGAGAATGGCAGAATCCGCCGATGCGTGTCCAAAAGGGGAAAGTCCGTTGTTGGCTTCGTGCGCCTGTCCGACGGCATTGATAATTTGGACTCGTGTCGTGCATAAAGCGGCGGCTTGAGGGACACCGAAGATAAAACGCATTTTGATTGAAAGCGACAACGCGCATCGCGGGCAAAAAAAGAGTCCAACGCGTCGCGTACTTATCGCGCGCGACCAACGACGACTTTTTGCCACGGAACAATTAATTTCGTATTTTCGGGGGGGAAAAAAAGGAAACGAATTCGAACCTGATGGATACCGCTCGTAGCAGTGCACTTCTACGAGCGAGAAATTACTTCCTCATTTGTTGGCTGAGGAAAGCGTTCGCAAGAAGCAATTACTTTTCGGTTCGATAATTAAAATATTTGCTCTTGAATTCTTCGAGCGTAAGCACAATATTCATATGAAACGCCGTCGGTGAATGATAATTTATTAAGGAACACAAATTCAGCTGATAGCGCGTTTGCCACGGCAGATGCAGCAGCTTGTTTGGCGGAGTGTTGTTCATTTTTCTAAAATATCTACGTTACGTTCGCGCTGCCTTTCAAACGCAACTTTCTATTATAATCTCCCATTTACTCCTACCAACTATCT
Organism: Leptoteleia sp. ZL-2020; assembly: GCA_022817305.1. Classification (NCBI taxonomy): domain Eukaryota; kingdom Metazoa; phylum Arthropoda; class Insecta; order Hymenoptera; family Scelionidae; genus Leptoteleia; species Leptoteleia sp. ZL-2020. The sequence continues at coordinate 1,371 of JABFPN010002788.1, read as the reverse complement.
CTTCCTCTCTCTCGCTCTCTCCCTCTCTTTCTCTCTGCCTCTGTGTCTAACGTACAATTAAGGAGGAGCTTCGTCTCAAAGAAAACACAGGCAATCAGATTAGAGTAAGAAGGATCGATTCGATTTAAGGAATCTTTGTCGCCCAGAAATGATTTGTCGGGGACTTTTTGGTATCGATTCGTCGAGTATTGACCGTCGTTTCATGAAATTAAAGGTATTAAACCTTTCACGCAAAGCTGAGAAATGGTTTGAAGAAGTACCATAGAAAATCAACTGGAGCATCAACGGTGTAAGTGTAAAAAGCAGAACCACTCGTCGACAGCTGCGCACCGAGAAGAATCGTCGGTTGCGACAACAGTTGAGAAACTGGCAGTCATTATTTGCTCGCGACCGATACCGAGGATGAGGCAAACATTCCTGATCCTTTCTCAATTAGAGTTACAATTAATTACACCGAATGCTTGCGTTGACTTTACTTTCGGCACACGGTGAACAATGACGCCAAACACTTCGCGGGACATTGTTTTAATGAAATCGTCGCAAATTATTTAATTAATTACCGTTCTAACTCGGTCGGTCGCAAGCGGTTTCGAGGTATTTGCGCAAAATGATACGTAAATAGGGATGGCTTTTTTACCCCCGGCGTCTTTTTATAAGCTCTATCAATAAGGCGCTACGAATTATTCATAACTTCAGACAACCGATCCGAAGAGGTGTTGAGTCACTTCATATTAAAATAAACATAATAAAAAGTTCACAATCACAATAAATGATGATGTTTATCTTATAAATTTACATCATAGGAGAGGCTTCGTTTGAAGTATTTTCATAATTGCGATTCTGAGAATATCGACTACCTCGTTTTAAATGATTTATAATGAGTCGAAAAAAGCCGGCGGAAAAATGTAAAGGCGTCGCGCGACCGTCTATCCAGACTTACAGCCACGACCAATGCGTAACGGTGTCGGGTAATAACGCGCTCCGCTTTTGATGCGTCGTAACGAAAATACGTCCTTTCGCACGAAAGACATCGACGTGTTGCCCCCTCCCCTCTGAGACACGTCTCTCGCGTACGATACTGACACCGTCCAGACTGAACCTATAAATAAATCGACCGTGCCGTTGAATTATTTTTTTCACCGAATTCTTAGCCACAACATCGTGTTTTGTTATTTCACGTTTATTCAATCATTGCAATTATGCTAAGGTTAAACGTAATTCTACACTAAGAAAAATTTATTAGCACCCAGGTAGAAATTGATACAAGTTTTACGCTAGTAACTTACAAGTTCATCTTTCATTTTTGCAAGTTACTTGTAAGATATTCTAGAGAGATCCTTGCCAGTTTTGTAACGCTACAACTCGCAAGAT
>JABFPN010002787.1:0-20666 GCA_022817305.1 Leptoteleia sp. ZL-2020 | reverse complement strand
CCTCCCGCCCCCCCCCCCTTCGCTACCGTTTTTATTCTAGATTAATACTCTGCTCTTTGCTACATAGATTCACTCCGGGACCTTTCTATTGCTGTACTTAGAATCGCATTTCATTTACCTCGATTCATGACTGTAATAAATTCACGGACGCTTTGAGAATCGCGCAGTTTTCTTTTATTGCCCGTTTCGAGTTACATTATGTTCTTAATTCTTTGTTGCGTTTGCGAACTGCAAAACTTTTAAGCCCCCTTCCTCGCGAGATCTATTATTACAATGAGAAATATTTATCTCTACCATTAAAGGTACTGTTCGCTGTTCTTTTTTTTTTGTGCATTGAATTTTATTGTACGGTTCGAGGGTGCGAGGAGCGTTATATTATTGAAAAAATGGAAAAAAAAAAAACAACTATTCATTTTTCGGGTCAAAATCAATTGTTCAGTAACAATTTCTTTACAGTGCATTCTTTTGCGCGAAATTAAAAATTGCTCTTCTTCATAAGCGAGAGAACGAAGGATTCGATCAAATTTTAATCCGCGATCAGGGTGCACTTTACATATTATATTTAAAATATTTAAATCGCTCTTGAATGAATTTTTCCGCCGAACAAGAATGCGGTAGACGCGTTGATCATTTTCCAAAGCTACGCGGAATTTTGTTTCGCGGGGTTGGAGAATTTTAATTGCGTCGATTAAAAGGACAACATTGTCCAGGGGGGGGGGGGGGGAATTGATATTAAATTCATATTATGCGGGGATGGAGGAAGGCAAAGGCGAGCCGGAAAGAATAGATGCCCGACGCGGAATCGCGCGTCTCGATCGGGCGAAATAAAAAGGCCAAGGTGTGAGGATGCGTGCGTTGCCGGGTAATTGATTTCTTTGATACGACTAGAGCGAAAGGAGAGAGTCGTAGGTGCCTTGCGCGCGTGTATGCATCTTTACACAGACGGACAGTCTGGAGAACAAGGACAACACGCCAAAGAGGATATATACGGAGGCTATTTCCTCGAGGGGCAGCAGCGGGAGGATTGCGGAGATAGAAGCGAGATCTACCGTCCCTCGGATCAATGGGCTACCTCCGCGTTGGACGAGAGGTGCCCCTCCGTCTTTCGAGGATGACCAATAACAAACACCGACGTTCTCTCTTCTCCTAATGGACTTTTTACCGATAAAAAATGCACTCCCTTCCTTCTCTTCTTTTTCTGTCCCACCCCCCTCCCCGTCCTCCTCGAAGCTTTGGCCACCTTCCCCTTTCCCAACCCCCGGTGGCCGTCCATTCTTCAGATGACCATATACACCCTTCCGTCCGTTTCGCACACGTAAGCGCGCATACGTGTGCACGTCCAGTATCCTCTTTTTCGCCATTTTCACAACTCGAGGTGTTGTCGATTCTGTGTGTATTCTGTTCATGGCTTTTTCCCCTTCAATAGCACTCACTGTCAATTCTTTCGCGTCAAATAAGCGCCTCATCAAATGGATATTTGGAATTTTGGCCAGGCTTAATTCGAATTCTTGTCAAATTTTGGGGACCACTCGTGTTATTTATTATTTGCAAACGTGGCGTCTTGCGCGGTGCAAAAAAAGAAAAGTTATATTCACAATCACTGGTACCTTTTGATGTTGGAAGGATATCGTCTTTGTTGACTGCAACATTATTCCATCAATGTGGCATTTTAGCATTGTAAATTTCTTTTGTTGTAATTATGATGATTATTACTGTACGAAGATATTAAATTTTACCAAATCCTGTGTGCAACAATTTTTCATAATGCCATCATAATTTTGCAAACATCATGAATACTTTTCTAACTCCAGAAGGGATATGGATTTTTGTATGAATTCTTTTTCAGTGTAAATTGCTGATGTTATGTAGGATTATTATTTGAAAGATTAGATGCTAAGCGAATTTCTAAACGTTTGTTTATAAAATTTGAAAGATTTTAAATACTTCATCGAGTAGATGAATTTTATAAGGTGAAGAATTAAAAGTTAGAATATAATAAATTATGGACGTACATTAGCTTTTTGTATTAAATTCAAGGCCTGTCTTTTAAGAATATTAAAATTTGCCATTGTGTTATACTCGGAAAGATTTTCTTATTGCAATATTAGCATAATTTAATTTCCTGTTGTAAAACTGAAAAGGTCACTGCTTATAAACTACGTCTTGTGTATAATATAAAATCAATTAGAAATGTTTTTACGTTCAACTTTGTAGTACATTCTATTACTACTCTTCGACTACGTTCTATCGCGGTGATATCGTAAATCTTACAAGCTCGTACGGTTCTGTCTTCAGACTAAATCAGATAAGTCCAAGTAAGTAGCACCAGACAAAGAAGATAGAGCTTAAGTTAAGAGCTATAGTTGCGTTATTAAGATGTCAATTGACTTCATAAATTTTAAAGTTCCACGGAGAAAAATATGCGTTAGTTAAAACATCTAGCTTGAATTTAACTATCTTCTTTCCAGTGATAATAGCGGAGATTGAACCTGAAATAATAATTATGAATCGTCTACTGAGCAACAATTTCGTGCCAGATTGTTGTGCATTTTATGGTATTCCTTTAATCTCCATGAAGCCGAGACAACACATTTTTAAAACTGATATAATTTTCATCTAATAATGATAATGGTAACAGTATATATATAATAATACCCGTCTGCCAATTGCTACTGAAACAATTGTGAAATTACGATTCTTTATGCACCAGCAAATTGTGAATTGTTATTAATAAAGCGCGGAAAAATATGCGAGCAGGAAAATGATTTTGAGGTTGCGGTTGTGAAGGCAGGTTATACAAAGTGAACCGCGGACTCGGAACAAGAGAGTCGTTTGTGGCGGTGAAACGGCGTGGCGAGGAAGGGCGGAAGGGGTCAGGGGTAGCTGGTTTAGTTCGTGCAGTTTCTAGTTGGGGGCTTAAGTTGTGGCAGTGGTGGCATGTATCGATTGTTCTGCAATATAATGCCGCGCATGTATGACTCTTCACGTGTGCGCCACGTATAAACTGTCGAATCTATGCGAACTTTGCCATTTCGGCATTCTTAAACGTTTCGCGCGGCCAGAATAGAGACGCGTGCTCTTCTTCGTTTAATTGAAATGACTTTGTCCTTTGCAGCGCCGGTATTTGTTACCCCTTTGTTTCGTCGGCCGGCAAAAGAAAGCAACTTTTCCATTTTAATTAAATTCGATCAAGATCGCCGCGCAGAAACGAATTGGCGCTGGGCAAAGCATTTGTCAAATTTTTACCATTCTGCCGACTTATAAAAAAAAAAAAAAAAAAAAGAAGAAGAATTTTCGCAGCGCTTCGCGCTTATGAGGCAATGATAAACGGCGAGTAATTAATTTTTATCAACCTCCCCTGTCCCTCCCCCCTCCCCCATCGCCCCACTACGCCCACGCTTGTTTCCGTTCCGGCCCGGTCAGGACGCCGAGGGAGAAATGAATGAAAAATTACACGGAGCACTAACAAGTGAATGCACCCGCGTACGAAGGAGGTTGACAAGCGAATAGCAATGGTGCTGCCCTTGCGAGCTTCCTCGCGTATTGATCCTCATAATTCGGGGAGAGGAGAGAAGGGGAGGGCTCGGAGGAGAAGACGGAGAGAAGTAGGATAAGGGACGGATAGTGGGGATGTGCAAGGGTGCCCCACCTCAGCAGACGGGTTGAGTATGCGTCGAGCTCGAGGTATCAAAATCAAGCGGGGGTGGATGGGAGGATGGAAGAAAGGAAACAACGCCGAAGAAGAGTAGGGTACACCCGACCAATAATACACCTCGCACGTTATGATAATATCATATCATAGCGCGGCAATATCTTCAAGCTTTATGATTGGCGGATTAGGCCGTCCAATGGAAGCGCGCTTTTCATTTTATATATTCATAACGGGCCTTCCAGTGACTCACTTGTATCGTCCCTAAGTCGTTCCCAACATTAAAACCGTTTACTGCGCTCCTCTCAATGGATTGTTATTACCTGTTTGTATTACCTGCTTTTTCAGATGGTTCGAAAGCTTTTGTCTGTTGGCATCAACTATAACTCAAGCCAATAATGAACTTGATTAATGCAGATTGGTTCTTTGGATTGGAATAACATTTTTAGATTAGTAAGCGGGGTCTGGTTAAAAATTTAAATATACACGGAGAAAACTGTACCAATTGGTGCAGTCTTATCATGTTGTATTATTATCACGAGAAAATTGACATTTCTGTTGGCAATACAGATTTTTAAGTTACCATTTAATAAATTTTCTTGTCAATGCTACATTGTGCTATTGTCTTCTGTAATTCCAACATTAATTTCAATATATGTTAAACGTATACAACTTAACAAAGCAATTAATATTGTAAATTGTTAGCCGTGTACATGGTTGTATATTTTTCTTGCCATAGTATATGGTTTAAAGTTATTGGAAGGTTGAATTTTGGTTTTCAAAGATATTTGACCACGGATGTTCTTTTGACTTTCATGCACGGTTATTCATTTTTCATTATTATGGGAGAGGGAAGGTGGGAAGGGGGGTTAATAGTAAACGATAGGAAATGGATGGCGTACGGTGCTGTATACAGAGCTTGTAACACACGTAACTCGAACATTTTTCTTCACAATTTTCGCCTTTGCATCGATATTTCTCTCAACACGATAAAATTCAACCTTTCAGTCAGTCAATGTTTTACAGCCAATAGCAGGCCGGGGCAAAGAATCGTCGTATAGCACAATGCACATAGGTATGGCGTTTTATTGGCGGTGAAAATGGGTTCGTATATAGCTTTCGGAGTATGGTATTGGAGGATATTGATCCTCGCGTCCGTCAAGGAGCCGATGGTCTTCGAGCCTTCCCACTCCCGCATCCTGTGGCCTCCTTCAGTTTCTTCTGGTCTTTTTGGCTCCATTGGGAGGCGAGCATCTATCTTCACTATTCTTTGTAGTTGAAAGTGCTTTCGCCGAACTACAATATTGGAATTTCATAATAATGCGTCGTAGGATAGATTAAAAGAATTACTCGTACAAATACATTTGTCCCGAGTATAAACATTGCTCCACGTAATTGCATTTTAACGGACAAAAGATTTCCTCGTTTTTTCTCCCCCTTTTTTTTCATTCCTTTTCAAAATTTATTTAAAATGGATAAAGCCGTTCATTCAACTTTGATTCCATTTTGAAAAGCTTTGGTAAAAAGTAGTTTTTAATATTGCAAAAACGTTTGCTAAAGGGTACACCTCTGTTATATAAAATATTTTGTCTCTAGAAAGGTTTTTCCTTCGTTTTTCCTTTTTTTTTTTTATTTAAATCCAAGTTGACAAAGACCCTGCATTAATGAACGAATCGTTTAATCGAATAATTTTAGAACCGAAAGAGCGGTTTGCCTGCTTTGTTATTTTTGTAATCTGGCATGCGATACAAATTTTCGCCTTTTGATTTTAAAGTGAATTGCCGGGTTTGATGTTTCATTCCCGGCGAGGACGCTGAAGCGATCCTTCAAACATTCGTCCAAACTCGTCGTAGCCGTTGTCGCGCGTATACCCGTATACAACTCTGCCTTTTGACGACTGCTCTCTTGGCCACGTTTAAAAAGGGAAAGTGTAGTGAGCGTCTGCCATAAAATAATTCATTCAATTAAATATTTAAGACAAAAGAGAGGAAAAAAAGATAAAAAAAAGTGGGGGAAAAAGGGAAAGAAACATAAAGAAAAAGAGAGGGAAGGAGAGGGGGAAAAAATACCGACATCATAGGCCAAAGTACAAAAAGGTACAAAAGTCCATTATGGGAGTACAAAGTTGGGCGAGTAAAGAGTGGACAGTGGTTTGCAATGAAATTGTTGGTGCAGTATTGATATTTGTGTGTTTGCGTATGTGTATGCGCGCGCGCGTATTTTAAGCCCTGCGTGGTTTACGGTCAGCGCTGATCGTAACCGTTCGTAGCCGTGGCACTCCAGTTGAGCTGCGTGGAGCGCGACAGCAAAAGTTACCACCGGGCCGTTGGTTCGCGGCGCAAGATGCAACAATGCAATATTAATATCCAGAGTGTGGAAAACGCCGCAATGCGTCAGTTAGCCGGAGCAGAAGTTACGTATCGTTACGTTTGAGATGTCGCTCCCCGAAGCAAGTAATACCCTCCCTCGCGGATAGTCTCATAATCCGGAGGGTGAAATATGCCGGGACCCGACCAATCGTCGAGTTGCTCGCGACACGACCAGATGGATATGATGGATTTATGGATCTAATAAAAAGAGCGAGCGCGATTGGTGCGTCTGGAATATGACGGGCGGGGCCCACCAAGGGGTAGTACACCCCGTTGAACTCAGCCACAAATGTCTCTCTGCCACCCCCGTGCTCTCACGAGAAGGGGAATAGCCACCCTCGGCACCAAGTGGGGATGCAATCCTATGCTGTATTTTAGCTTCTTCTCTTCTCCGCTCCGCTCATCTTCGTGCCGCTTTCTTTTGCCCTTCCCTTACATTCCCCAATTCTTCTTCCCTTATGAAAGCTTTCCTCGCGAAGGTCACGCAATGAAAAAGAACGATCCGCACAGCACCGACGCGCACAAATTATTGTAACGGATTTATATACCGCTCTTTTGTTTCTTTCGTAATGTACTTTGAAAACCGTGCTTATAAACAATCTAAAATATTTTATCGGATTATTTTTTGATTATCAATAAACAAATAATATTGCTAATTAGCCTGGGTATAGACTTTTGTAAAGAAGCGTTGTTTATACGTTAATTGATTATTGTTTATGTTTTTTGTAATCACTTTGAAGGACAATTATATGATTTACCAGCTTGATAAAAGTGATAAAAAAATGAAATATATTAAATTAATGGTAAGAATAATAATAGGAATAAATGAACGAATGAATTATTTATAACGCGCGCAGATATTTGCACTGTAAACAGTAACTTCAAACGATTGCTGAAATTACTTGTGTACATTGATAAATTATGTTGCACACCCGTATCCCCTTAGCATTATGAGCATTGTCTTGTTAAGGGTATAAGAAGATGAGCTCGTTACTCGTGTGTTAGTTTTGTAGAGGCGACGTTGGGGCGGAACGTATTCGATCGCATTTGTTATTAACTGATGGTCAAAGCTTTGAGCTTTTATATCGATTTTGGGGTTAAGGAAAATCTTGCTTCTACTATTTCGTTTATTGTCACTACCTTCATTGTATTCTTCCTTCGATTTTCCCTTGATTCATTTTTATTGTGCTGTTCCTTTCTGCCAGGTTGAACTTTTAATTATATCTAGGATAGTTTGCGTTTAATTGAAGTTTTAAGCATAAAAAAAAAGAATTGTAATTTCAATGCACCTTCAATAACGTGAAATAATTAATAAGCGTTACTTTTTGTTTTTATTTAATTTGCTTAGTCGAAGGTGTAACTCTTGCAGAGTTACTGGCTGGAGTCATTCATTTAGATTATGGTTTCAATGAAGATATCAATTGCAAGACGGGCAAAGTGGAATGGGGATAAAAATAGGAACAAAGAACTAGACAAACGACTTTCATCTATGGGGTCACCAAGGCAGTCGATGTCTGGGGTTGTTTGTGCAGAGCTCTCGGAGAGGGGTTGGGAGAGATAAATAATATGTCCGTCTCAGCCATGGAGAGGGTAATTAATTCGTATAATATGCCGCAGTTAAGCTAGCTATCTGTAACGTACCCCGCTGCTTTTAGACCCCAAACATGCGCCCACTGCCTCGTAAAGCAGACCAGTAATTCAACCGGCTCTATATTATCAGCGCTAAGGACCAAAGTAATTTCGCCCCACCAGTCCTCCGCGATAGAAACCGAACGTCGAATTCTGAAACAAAGAGCGTAAATCTACGCCTCAAAGAATTATTGCGAATTTTATACAGGGACGGTCGAACAATTTCTTTCCTCGGTATCCCATTTATCGGGCCACTTTCGCGCAATTCCTTGGCGCTGACTGGGCTTAATCGTTTAGCCCGAATCTCATTTATTTCGGCATTTTGAAATGAGAACAGGCATTTTATCGTCAGGCGTCACCGTTGCTTATATTTATCTGATCGCATTCGTTCCCGGGATGGCTGTATGGAGCGTTGCTCGCGAGTGTTACCTTCCCACCTCTGTGTTTCCGTTCGTCGTCGCTTCTATCGGCCACCATCCTTGAACTTAACTGCAAACCTCGCGGTATTAAAGAGGATAAATCTTTAAAAACGACGGGAGATCAACTTGCGCGCCCGGGCAAGCTCAATGGGGGGATAGGCGAAGTTAAAATAACTCAGCCCTATCTAAAAATACATAGGTTACGCGACGATTTAAAAGTAAACTGTTTACAGCTTGTTGCCTTGCGAGCGTGGTACGACCGTGGCGTCAAAGGCAGGAAAAAGGGTGAGTTTCGTGCACCGCTATAACGCGTAATGGGACAGACGAAGAAAGCGAACCGGAGAAAGGGTGGGAATTAGTTTGTGTGAGTGTGTGAGAGTGTGTGTGTGTGTGTGTGGTTGTGTGTGCGTATCCGGGAGTGAGAAGAAGTGAGAGGCGTGCTGTAGTGGCGTTGCCAGCAGTTGGAGTCGAAAGAGAGAGATGGGAAAAACAGCCGGAATGGAGCATTTCGGTCGCGTTATCTAAACGTTTTCCAAGTTTCTGTTACGAACACAGCGGGGGATAACTTCCAAGTTTGACACGTCCGACGGACGTATGACGCTCGAAATGATTATTGTACACTTCGATATCAACGTCGCATCGCTTATAATAACTGTTGCACCTTCTAGATTAAAAACTTAATCATCCAACCAAAGGACGCGGCTTATACCGTGTAATTAATTACGACCGGCTGATTTTGAAGCCTATCCGCGGATTAGAGAAGTTACGACCCAAGATTGCCAGATTATCCGTTAGTATTATTTCCTTCTTTGGCTTATTTTATTATTTCCATTTTTCTAACCGCTAGGGGTATTTCGTCGAACGCCCCACTCTTGAAGGTTCGCAATTTTTTGCCGCATTCAAAAATTGACATGGACACCTTTTACGGTTGTTTGATCGCAGACAGATTCATTACGCAAAATGGAGCGCGACAAAGACGAGCGTCGGGATAAAGTACGGGGTGGGAAAGTTGGGATGGGCGGGTTGCCGCTTCAAGAAAGGAAGGTTTCGGACGAGATCAAGATATAACCACGGGGAGAATTACTTGCAGGCTACGACCGCGAGTTATATCTACGCTGGTGCACCGATGCTGTAGCCGGGGAGGATGCTAGCTCTGGTCTTGGCGGCGGGGTGGAAGCGGCGGAGACGAACGGAGGCGGAAGGCAGGACGAGGAGGACGGTCGAAGGGCGCGGGGGCGCAATCGAGGAGAGCGGCTCTTTAATGGCCGGATCTCGGAAATTGTGCGCACATATATCTGCTGGCAGATTTATGAAAGTGCTTTTCTTCTGAAGTGGGGAAAGCTGCCGCTGGTACCGTTGCTGCTGTTGCTGCCACTGCCGCCGCCGACGCAGCTACTTCTGCCTTTGTGAGATGGGGTGTGAGTGAGATTCGCGGTGCTGGAGGGGCACAAAGATGTGGCGTGGGAGAAATATATATGCACTCGACCCCCTCGGCGGTCCTCCCCCGCTCCTCCCCTCCCCTCCCCCCTTGCATCCGCGCGCCTTCTTCACTGCCCTCCTTCGTATCCCCGGACCTCGAAGCTTTGCTTCTATATCGAGTGCCGCTATTTCCACCCTCCCCCGCGTATTTATGTATACATGTATACATATACATACATTTCGGATACGTATACACGCTGCCTCCTTCCAGCAATCCCTTCCCATGCACCGGCTTTGCCTCACCTCGACTGCTCATACCATTTTCTTCTCTATCTTGCATTCGAGTAATTTTCCAGTGGTAGATTTATGCGACATTAAGGTGCGTTGTGTATTTTGCATGTAGATGTACGTGAGAACGAGTTGTATTTATTTACTGCTATATAACTGTGCCCGTAATCATCACAAAATCAGCTTCCAGTACTCGCCCGTTCATACAATCTGAGGGTTGCGATATTTGCGGCCTTAATCCGAACGGTTATTAATGCGAATTAATTATTTTCCCGGGCACGGCTCGCTGTTGAATTGTGGGGTTGGAACGGAGAAATGAGTCGAGGTTTGTTTTTCGAAATTTGACGAGTAAAATGAACGGAGGGGTGTAAAAGTGGCGCGTTACGGCTGTTTCGGCAGCAGGTGGTAAGCGATGTAAAAACAGAGGGACCGGCGGGCGATCGTTTATGAGAATTCTTTGGTTTGCGCTTTTCAAGGCCGTTGTGTGTACACAAGCATTGCTTTATATGGATTAAATTTGAATCTCGCGCGTTTTAAAAATAAACAAAAAAAAAGGGAAGTAAAAAAGGGGGGAAATTCGTATAAAAAACTACCGCGTTTGGCCAAGATGAAAAACGCATGAAAAAAAAGCGCAGGGGAGCGTAGGGTGAATGCCAAGTGGAAATAAAAATGGCAATTGCAGTTTGATTTCTGGCTCGCATTTTTTCCGCGAACCCCACGGCTCTTGATCGCTCGCGCGATTCTCTCTCTCTCCGCCGACCCAAACGTTTCTGCCAACGCCACCCTTTTCCACTGTCGGCTTCTCTTTCTCTGTTGCTCTCCTTTTCCGTTCCATGGAGGTTCGAACGCGAGGTTGACGTTCTTTTCTTGTCTCGTCCTTTTTCTGTTTCATGCGAATACATCACTGGCTCGGCAAAAAGTATAAATATAAAACAAAAGCTCGAGCACATAAACAGATTTTGTTTTACCGAGGGAGCGCTTTCTTTTATTTAGATTTTACCGCCAACATCACTGGCCATGTTTGTATGCGCGTATAAAATGATATGCTGTATATTTTCGGTTAACTGTGCTATATGTTTTGTCATTGTTCCGTTCTGGAAAGGGTTTTCTTTTCTTAATATTAATTTTAACTTGCAATTTTTTTCGCATTAAAGTTACGACATAATAACAAAGAAGACTTTCCTTGTTGGTCTAAACATTTTATGTCTTCTCAAGAATGTTCCTCTAATTTTAATTTTTCCAAAGTTAATTATTTTTCTAATAATCTAATAAATCTTCTGAAATATGAACTCTAAATGGATCATTATTGGAGTTCGCAATGACGCTACGAACGTACCATTTTGCCTGCAAACTTTTACTTTGATTGCTGAAACTTAAACGTCGTTGGATATATGTTTGTTTTGAGTACAGGTAGGTGCGCTACTTTGTTTGGCCAGATTTTGAGTTGACATGTTGGACAAACGATTACAGCCGGTCGAAAGAAAAGGTGATTTTGAACAAGTTTTCCTTGCATTCATAAAAGTGCCGCGGGCGACGTTGTTCCTGATTGCGAGGAAGGATAAAGTAAATCCTAAGGGAAGAAAAATAAAATCCACGTTTGCCCTTGTGCATTAGAAACTGCTCTCAAACGGACAGGCTGCTAGAAGATCATCCAGCGTGCAAGTACAGAACTTAGCGGAGTAGAAGTAACGATCTGCGTGGTTGTGACAGCACCACCACCACCAACGGCCTTCTACCTCGTGCCATCCCAGTTACTGGCTGCGCTTACCCTCTATCTTTTGGTCTCTGCTTACTCCGTCACCCCCTTACCACGAATTGCCGCTCCGTTTTCACCGCAACTCAACCCATCCAAGCTCGATTATCTTAAGCGACCTGCTGTACCTGACGTCCGCAATTTTCTTTAACATCTGCAAAATTATAATCGCTTTCGAACGGATTCCGTTATTTCTTTCTTGTCCCTCGCGTGACATAAACATACGACAAATTTGGGATCGACGTTTTTGCGCCGTCCTCTTCATTGCAACTTCATTATCTGAGATTAGTGATAATTGCGTCCTGGAAACGTCTGTCGTCTTTGATGATTTTCTTCGGATCAAATTAACAATTATATTATTAATATAGTTGTCTGATAATTAAACATTTTCATCGATTAGGGTGTATTATCATTAAATTTAATAATTTTGTCAATTATATGAGTAAACGCGGAAACAAGTTGGAACAAAAATTACCATACTGCATAAGAATGTTGATGTAAAACATTTTGTGGTGGTATTTTAATAAATTGACAGTCGAATAAGTAGAAGATTTATATAATTTATTAGTGTTCCGTATAGGAAGAATTGAAAGACGTTTACTAATACTTTGCCAAGTGAATACTTGTCAAGTAAAGAATTGTACAAGAGAAATAAAATCATCTCATGAGTCTTGCGTTTTGGGTTAATTATATCATGTAAAAACTACAATGTTTTAATATAGACAAACTTTCTTTGTTTTTAACTGCATATTTATTTCTATTCGTGGAAAAAAATCACTTAAATTCACTTAAGTATTAAATAAAATATTATAATTATTTAATATCTAATTGCTTCATTTGAGTCTATCAAATTAGATTTTAATTCTTACGAAAGATCAAATTTAGTTACACTAATATCATCAGCACAATATACGCGACAATATGATTATGATATTGCGCAGGTTGGCAGAATTTCATTGGCTGACGGAGAAAGCTACACCCATAGCGTTGCAATATCATATCTGTTCGACGTTACGCCCTCGCGTTGCTCCCCACTCTGAAGCAACAATAATTTAATGTCATGAAGGGATTACTAACTGCGCCATTTTATGCGGGGAAAAAAAGGAGCTTGCGGTGCCGTCATATTGGTTTAAGAATATCTAACGCCAATTGAGGGCTTTAAATGCCAGTGTAATTTAAATAACTGAACGTGCAAATAACGAAATTGAATGAGGATTGAATTTTTTGGTGGAATTTACTTCGAATGAAACGTTGCTTGAAATTTCAAGGAAGTAGTTAATTTCGCAACGGTTACGCGCACATGCGTTGAGATTGAAATAAGCGGTGGAAGAGGCAAATCGTGACGTCACCAAGGAGGAATCCTTGGGAGTCTTGGAGGCCGCCAGGAATGCCAACCCTCCGGTCTCATTAACATCTTGCGTTTCCGCCATCTCCAATCTTCTCAGCTCGTACCTTGGACGAAAAAGGCTGTCTTCATTCGTAAAGGTCCGACTTCATATTCCTATTAAGCTAACGTTTTCTCTACATTCTTTGAGATCCAATCGAACAATTTTATCATTAAAAAATGTCGCACACTTTTGTTTTTTTGCTTTATTTTAAACTTAATTAAACAACAGTTAACTACTGTTACATTCATTTAAATCAGTTTCGTTACATTCAACATAAATAACCTTTGGTTTTTTTTAAACTTGACTTATTAAAGTCTGTGTATAAGTAAACTAAGCGTCGATATCATATCTTGTTCAAATAGCATCGTTATTATTGTGTAAATGAAAATTGTAGTAGTACATTGAAAATTATTTAAACAACTACAGTGTGCAATATGTTATATAATTATAAGTGCATGAATTTGAAGTAAAATTATAATTTTTGTCAAGGAAATGTGAAAAAAGTTTGTTTGCCAAGAAATACATTTTATAGTCATCCAGTTAATCTATCCATTCATTTGAAATGCAAATACAATTAGCCTTTTCTCATTTAAAATTAGCCCTGAAGAACGGGATTGAGAAGAATTTGCCCTTTCTTTCAGCTTTAGTATTTTTATGAATTAAACGTAGAGAGATTGCGTCTTTTCATTCGGAATCAGCGTTGTATTATATATAGATGTTCGCAGCTTTTATTCACTATTGTTGTACTGTCGTGGAATGCTTGGGGTTCTCTGTAAATGACAATCACAACTAAATAAAACTTTCACAGATATAAAAGCTGATTTATTCCTTATTTCCATTACATGCAAATTTTATTTTATTCAAATTTACTTACAAAATAACCTTGGCAAGACGCACAGTTTCTTTTTAATCGACCATTCTCGATACTAAAACAAACAAATAATAAATAATTAATAAAATACCATTGATTTCTTCTGTAGTAAGTCTTTTGGTGTCATTGGATGCTTATGTCTGACTATATCTGATAGTAAACTACTTCTAAACCTTTTTTTTTATTTCCTTTTAAAATATAACCATTAAATAATATTTTAAATAGTGTAATTATCGAATTCCAGATGTCAGTATGATAAATAATATTCAGCATTACAAGTGTAATCATTTATACGTATTTACATAAATGTGTTCTTTAACTGTATCTTATAAAATAAGGTGAATCACAACAAAAGCGACGACATACAGTTATCGCCATAATAATCAAAACAAAGTAATATTAATTAAGTTTCCCGACAAATCTACCTGCCCTTGATCACTTACCAAAACCAAGGATTAAATGCAACAAAGGAAATATCCGAGACAGAAAATTATAGAAAATGATGTAAGGGAGGGATGATGGCTAGATTGAAGTGAATTGAGTGGAGTGATGCGATGTTGCGAGCAAAGGAAAAGACGAAAGGAAACGAGCCAGTAACGGCGGAGCGAACGGGAATGTTTACGTTGGGGAAATCTTGCGAAAGAATAGTAACAGAGCCCGGCTTTTCCAATGGTATCCGGCGTAACGAGGGATTTGGTTATATCAGAACCGGAGGATGGGGTAATTATGCCTCGTTGTCATCCGATAATAATAAAAAAAGGAAATGTAACACGGCCCCTTTTCTGCCTTGGGTTTCCTTCCTTTGTAATCTCGCATAATTTATTTCTCGCCACCGTCGACTTTGTCTGAACTTGACATTATTCGTTGGGGTCGAATTCGAATGGCTGGCGCTTGCTGCTTTCTTAATTCGTCAAAGAAAATTCTGTTCGAAAGAACTCGGCGAATTCTTTTTAACCCCCCCCCCCGCGCTTTTTGCGGAGATGCCACTTATTAAAACACTTGTCGGTATTAACGTTACTGATTGCTTTCCATTCATTCCTCTCTTTTGTCTTCGGACTTGAATTATTCCAAGCCTCTTTTTATTTAATTTCTATCACTCCGATTTGTTATTCCGATTCGAAGTTTATCAGGGGCCTTTATGAAAAGGAAGACGGGAAGATGGAATAACAAAAATTTACCACTACTCCTCGTTACAAAATTATGCCTGCGGGATAATTCAAATTGAAAACTGCCATAAGTGGCAATTCATCTCAAATATACAAAATCGTCAGTGCCACTTCATAATTAGAAACATTAAAGTGACCGACTGCTTGTTCAACGAGATTGCCTCGCGAATTGAAATATGGTTTCATTCGCTTTGGATGTCGGAAGTTGATTGTGCGCGAATATTCGGCGTGCAACGAAATAAAAAAGGACGAAAAAGAAAAAAAAAAAGGGGGGAAAAAGGAGAAAAACTAGAAAATTGCTGAAAGTGGGAAGTTGTACAGAGTAGTAGAGTAGACAATGCACGGTGCATGAAGAGCGAACGGTCGCTATCCGCCTATTTGATGTTAGTACAACAGCGGCAGCGTGTTTGCGTTGAGGCCCATATTGATTGCCGCCCCTGTCGGCAGCCCATAGACTGGCACGGGCACACCATATCGTACAATACCGCGCCACGATAGCGCCCTGTCTCCTGCGCCAGACCGCGGTCCTTCTCGCTCTACGTCATTCCACGCTTCATACGATGTCTCTGTCAGGGTTAGGTACACAGAACTCACGTGTATACCTACATCTGCATACATATGTATTAAAAGCGCGCTGTAACTATACGTCGTTCGCGTTCGGCAGATACTACCAACTGTGTAGTTACCTAACGCGTCAACCGACAATATTAACAACGACGCATTCACCGTCAGCCACAAAGCTACTAAATCCGAAATTTACACGGACCTAATTTTCCTGCTACCTCGTTATTTGAATTGCCTATCATTTGTCGCACTTTCTTCGCTATCTCACTTCTTCCTTTTTTTTCATTTTAATTTGCCATTTATGTACGAAAATCGTACAAAACGTAAGAAGCGAGGATCTTGCATCATAACCACTGATATACGAGCATCAATTTTGTTATAAAATTTATGTAGAAAAATCAATATAATGCCGGTACTCACAATCAGAAAAGAGCAGGAACAGTCAAATATCTCATAAAAAATATCTCATAAATTATTCGAATTTTTCTTTTTACACGTGCGATATAAAATTGGTGACACTTACGCGAAAAGTATTAAAAAATCATTATGAAATTGAAATAGACAGCGTGCAAAATTGTACTGAAATTCTTGTACTTGGCGTTTCTCCGGGAAATTTGTGTCAGTTAATGGCATGTGTCGTTAAGTCGGATGCTGTTTTTGTAACCTGTATCAATGATCTGCCGAGGAGGAGAGCGCGGTTTAATACGTGCCCTTATTTCTTACACAACAATAATCGCATTAGGCAAATTGTGAGACACGGCGCTGAAATGAAATGTTTTGTCGCGAGGCAAAACAAGTTGATTTCAGAGTGGAGAAGAATTTGAAAGATCGTGGGTTCTTAAAAGCACGGACTTTTCGAGATAACGAAATGACGCCGGCAATTGAAGACTGTAAGGACGACTTTATGCCGCGGGCGAGGGAAAGGAAAGGGGTGTTTGATGTGGCAGGGTCGCTTGCTCGTATCTTTTAATTATTTAGCTAAACGGTCTACGCGTTACGTTACGTTAGTTATAAATGCGCTTGCTCTGCATGCCCCGAAAGCGAGGCAGAAACAGAGAGAGCTTTATGACCCTAAACCGGCTAACTTGCGAGCACTCGCGCTTGTCGCATAAACTGTAAAGGGATTTAACTTTCCTTTCACGACGAAACCCGTTATTGCGCTCCACGCTCTCCTCTGACCGCGCCAGGACAATTCCGCGAAAGCGCCACTACCGCACTTCTTTATTCGCGCTAATTCCTCTGCATTCGCTTTTCACACTTACCCTATCAGGCTTTTTCCTTCGTCAAATCTCCGCGGCGCCGCTTCCAAATAAGATCCTTTTATTTTCAATCGCGGCTTCCGTTCCTCGACAATTTTCTTCCCATTTTTTTCCGCGTCGCCTTGGGGATGCTTTATAGTTTGTTACAGGGACATTTTCGTGGACACCGGCGGAATATGCGATGTTAAAAAGTACATATGAAAACAGTTAAGGCATATTTATTATGGTATTTTTTAGATTGGAACAGTGAATTAACATTTATTATTTTTCAGCGCACTCAGAAAAAAATAAAACAAGATTTATTGTACCTCACATATAGATAACTAGATAAGTATTAAAATTTATGAAATAAATTTTATTATGCTTTGTATTGAGAAATTTTATAAATGTTGAATCCAGCCGATTATAAGGACTGGAGAATCCAGTCAGTATCCTGCCGATTTTTGCCAGCCATTTCAAAAGCCTTGAAAACCGTAAAATTCAACGATTTCACTTTGAATCCAGCCTTCATCTAGGTCTTATCCAGCTGATGTCCAGCCAATCTCCAGCTGCCATCCAGCTTCCACCCGTGTCCACGCGGGTACCCCATCAAATAGTTTTTTCAGATGTTTTTCTCCAAGCGTGATAAACATTTGCAGAGAGTATACCCTGTCTAAATATGATAAAGTACGATTCTTGTTATGTTTTTAATTTTTCATGTCATTTTCGTTCGATATTGATAAATATATGATATTGCAAAAATATAAAAGTGCCACAGAGTATGGCAATAAATGCTGTGATATTTTCCTTCTGTTCACACAATCCCTAAGTCAGAGATAAGTGTCTTTATCCAACGGAATGCGTTACTCAAAAAGTAAATTATTTCGGAGTGGAGAGCCCGCGTGAAAGAAAAACCTTTATTTGTATGGCGCGGTAATGCCGTCGGGAGCGGACGAAAAACGAAGTAACTAACATTAAAGCGCGTTCGTTTGTTGAAAGGCACCTAAAAGTAATTTCGTTGCGCGGGGCTTGAAATTTGCTTGGCCGATGATGAAAAGAAAATGACGCATGGGTGACAAATCAGTCGATTGAGCCGCGAAACCCTCAGCTGGACCGGGCAGCGGTTGTGACGTGGTGGGGGGAGGCGGTACGTCGAGGACAGAGAGGCGCGCATCGGCGTGCCTGGAGAAAGAGTGAGAAAGATGGGAGTTTGGGGAATAAAGGGGGTGGCTCGATGGGTAGCATCGGATTCTATCTTCACGTATTGATCAACGCCTCGCCTCGCCACCCTCTACGGGGTATACCGCTCGCTATCCCCGCAGCAGCTGGCCACAGCCACGGCCACTGGACCGACCGCTGGACGCTTGCTTGCGCGCGCGTATGTGTACCTCATCATATATAAATATATCCTCACATGTCTGTGCGTTTATATATTCATCTGTGTTACACGTGTGAACATGTATTCATTCATTGGATTTCGTTTCAAAAAGTATATGCGCAATTGAACCGCCACTTTGTACTTTTTTTTGCCATTCTATCATTTTGTGCTACATACGATATAAGGAAATGTTATTCATTTTTCTATCAGTCAGGTTATTCGGTATTTTTAATCTATAAAGTAATCAGCTGCTGACTAGATACCATTCACTAGTTTCAAGTTGGAAATTATATTTATTTTGTATAACTTAATCCGGTCGCATGTCAGTTCATGGCCAGTAATTTTTGTCTTGCTATTATTTTCAAACTGCTGGTAAGATGCTGGTCAGTGACCGGTTAGAAAATTCCATTTATATGTGGTTGGTTGAAATAATGCCTGCGATTCATTAAGGATTGAGGAAAAACTGGTCTTAATTTTAATACAGCGTAATAACTTATTTAACTTTTCTTTATTATTTATTGCCATCTTTATTGGAATAAATGCTTTACTATAATATTTTTTTCATAATTTATCATAAGAATGTTCATAAATTGTCTTTTGGAATTCGAATCCAATTTTACATGGGAAAATTAATCGTTTCATTTTTCTGCGTGTATACGTATGACAAATTCTGGCAAAGTGTGCCTACAAAAGTGAAGGCTGCATCCGATTCCTACCAAATTATGCTAGTTCGGATGTTTATTTTCGCTGGTAAAATTAAATCAATGATACACTAACGTTACATGTAACTCATTTAATGTCTTATGTCACAACCAAAGATTTGTTCGCGACAAGTTCGTCCGTCAATTGAACATCATTACAGTTCGTTTGCACGTTCTCGACTCGTCAGCGATCCCTTCTTAATGCTCTTCTATGCAACCTTACAACCGCTTTTCCCGAGTCTCTGTCCGTAAACTTCGGAACTAATCTAATTTACGACGTGCAAAATGGCCGCTCGATACTCGCGACTGAGTTTGC
This sequence comes from Leptoteleia sp. ZL-2020, assembly GCA_022817305.1. Classification (NCBI taxonomy): domain Eukaryota; kingdom Metazoa; phylum Arthropoda; class Insecta; order Hymenoptera; family Scelionidae; genus Leptoteleia; species Leptoteleia sp. ZL-2020. The sequence continues at coordinate 1,518 of JABFPN010002787.1, read as the reverse complement.
ACTCTCGAAGCAATCACTCGTCTGCATACTCGTCTCACGATCGAGACGTAGCGTATATGCGCCATTGTCGGCTGCTATTTGTTTCTGTTGATTTTAATCAATGTAAAACTTTCTCCGACTATCACCCTATCAAGTTCGTCTCTCGCAAACTGCTCCTCAACGTATGTTCAGACGGTCTTTAATTTTTTTATTTATAAAACTTTTGCATCATGCGGTGTTGTTTTTGCAATAAATGATTCGATTATAAAGAAGTGTAATTGAATATTCGGAATTTTTCTTTTTCAACATTAAACAAATTTTGAATAATCTGTAATATGAAAAATGTATATATATTATTATAGAAAGTGTGTATTATTTTTCTGATTATTATTTATATGAATTATTAGCGCGGATATTTTTGTTGAATGCTTTTTTTATACTTTGCAAATTATCCTTTTCGTGTATAACACGAAAACACATTTTTCTTTTTTTTTCGAAATGATGTTCATGACTCAGCATGCGCGTACATTTCCAGTTTCTCTGCGAAAACACACTTATTTTTCCACCGATCGTATTTCTGTTACTTAGGTGATAACTTGGCAATAATAATAAGAGTAAGTGCAAAATGAAAAAGACTGGTAGCACAGAAGAACGTTTAATATATTTATATTTTTTATAATTTATATATTAAAGTAAATTTCTTTAGATACTCAGAGATATAAAAATAAATAATATCTTGAAGTATTTATTTGTAGACTATTAGATGGTCCATAAATGGAATTAGTAGAATAAAATATTATAGCAGGAATAGAACTCTCAATCTTAGATTTGGAAGTCACGTATGTTATTCAGAGAAAGTGTTGACTATTATAAGATTTAAGGGATGAAAATAATGTAAATTGAGGTTATTTTAAACTTCAATTGCCGGAAAACTAAAAATACTATAACTATGGTTTTTGCTTACTTATTTGTATGTATTTTTCTTGAATTATTAATTAAGAAAATAGAAAAAGTAATGAAATCGACCCTCATTTGCCAATTAGGATAACTTTATCAGGGTAAACTATAAACTAATCTAGCTAACAGAGCATTTTTATATCTCACTTAAATTTAAATTACAGCTACAAGCAATCTTTCATTTTTAATGACTTTTACCCAATTCTTTAGCAATTACATAAATATTAAAACTAGCATGAGCGACGTTTATTAATGATCCCGGACGATAAATGAACTTGCCTCGAATTAATTGATTTTTAACTACTCCTACAACGAGTACCAAATCATCAAACATTTAATTACACGCATCGATAAATATTTTTGACCCTTTCCCTATCACAAAATTCCTTGTTAATAATATAAAATCAACACAATCCGACAATAATTAATTTCTATTATTTATTGAACTTTCTTTTCGCGAATATTTTTCGTGTTTTTTAACGGAGCGATGATAAGACCTAGGGACATAACTAGCCGGTACGGGTTATTGGACGGTCCTCTCGTACTTGTCACGGAAGAAAAGATGGGACCGGGGCGGGAGAG